>JAOTRH010028496.1:0-21347 GCA_034768845.1 Heliamphora exappendiculata | reverse complement strand
AACAATAAAAAGCAACCAAGCATAGGAGCCTTTTTTTTTTCTTTGTTTAAAACTTAATTTTTTAAAATTTCTTTTAAAAACTTAATTTTTTATAAAGAATTTTAAGTAACTAAACAACAATTATTATTTTGTAAGCACACACTTTTATTAATTTATTATATAATTTATAAAAAAAAAATTTAAAATTGGGCGAGCTTGGCCGGACCTAGGGCTGGGCCTGCGAGCAGTTTTTTGGACAGGTGGGTCTCAGGTCGAGCTGACCCAGTCCATGAGCCTGGGGTGTGGTTCAAATTCGGCCCATAAATAGTACGGGTAAAACCAGGCCAAATGCGCACAATAACGAGTTTTGAATAAATTTCAGGTCCCTAGCAAATTTCAAATTATTTTTACGCCCCTAACAGTATTGGACGAATGACTCAGCCAATAGAGAATCGAGAAGAGATAGAGAAAGAGTGGGGGGATGTATTGGGGGAAACTATTAGGTACTCTGCAGTACTATAGTACTTACGGGTCAAACCTTTTAGCTAATTAGATTTGAATACAATCATCGGCGGCGGAACGTCTCGTTGGAATCCTTAATTCTATTAAACAAATCTGTAAAATGTTCGGTTCGTATTTTTTGAAATTGAAATTCTTATTTTTCAAAAATCTAAATAAGTAATATTATTTTTATTTTAAATAAATAATTTAATTTAATTGATTAAAGTTATATTAGATGTTCTGAAAAAAATTTAAGGTTTTTTTTGTCTTATATGAGGTTTTTTATTTTTTTATTATTTTTTTTAATTTTTTGCAATAAAAGAAATTTTAAAAATATATTCGTTTGAATTAATGTAAAATTTTTGACTTAAAATTAAAAAAATTATATAAAAAAACTTTAAAAAAAGCTATCTAAAACAGAGCTTAGCCTTCATTTAGTTCTTGTTTAATTTTTAGTTTTTTTCATTTAAAATCTTAAAATATGTATTTAGTTTAAAATCAAATAATCAAAAAGTTTTACTTTAAGCTAGATTACGAAATAAAACCTTATTAAACAAAATACATAATGAACAACGTGTCCTTTTAAAAGACTTGGTTGAGATTTTACTAAATTTGTTGTTATCAGGTAATTTCAGATTCTGTTGCCAAATTTCAAATTGAGTATAATTAGTAAATACAAAATTGAGAATTTATTTCTAATTAGAGCACACAAATTTTAATTATTTTTAATGAAATTTTACTCTTTGGTTGTTATGACTAATTAATATTTGGGTAAATTACACTTACTTCTCCTGAAGTTTTGGTGAAATAAGTCAACCTCATATTTTTAAACAAATTATATTGACCTCCCTTACAGGCTAACGTCGTTAAAGAAAAAATTAAAATAACTAAAATACCCTTGGATATTTTATAAACTGTATTGTTAGCCTCAAAATTATATTTATAAATATTATATATTATATACATATATATTAATACAGTCAAAACCCTCCCGACGCTTCTGCTACACACAACGTCGGCCACCTCCAATTGTGCCGACCACCAGCACCGGCAACCTCATTGTCGCCCCTCGCCGCCTTTTTGCCGGTCTCCGACCACTTCATCTCCCTTTCTCTCTCTCTCTCAGTATATCTCTCTCCGTATCTCTCTGTTAACTCTCTCTCTCTCGGTAATCTTGTAAGGGTATATATATACATATATACATAATATAGACAGAGAGAGAGAGAGAAAAGTGAAAGAGAGAGAAAGAGATAGGGTCGACAACAGAGGCGGCGACGGCAGGTGTGGACGGCGGTGTCGGTGACCGGCAACGGAGGTGGCGACGGCGTGGGTGTGGCATTGGCGAGAGGTGCAGTGGTTAGGGGGTTGCGGCGCCTGTTCTTCCTCTTTCTTTCTTTCTTTTCTTTTTTGAGTTATTAAACTCACAATCAACTGTAAAATATAAATTATTTCTCGATTGACAACATTCACTACTCTTTTGACGACCTAACGCTGCTAGTGAATGGTTTCGATCGCCGATAAATTACTCTGAAAAATTCAAACTAAAATATTATCGTTGTATAAACTTTATAAAAAGAAAAAAAAAAGAAGAAATAGATTTCTGTGTTGAGGGGCAAAATGAGAATAGAATGTTCAACAATGTTTACTACCCTTTTGACTATCTAACGCAGTTAGTGAACAGCTTCGGTCGCCGGTATTCAAACCGAAGAATTATTATTTTACAAATTTTATAAAAAAGAAAAAAAAATTGATGACTGTTAAGGGCAAAATATGAACAGATTTAATGATACAAACGGTCATAAACGGAACCCTAACGGCTTAGATTAGTATATAACAACATTTTAGCATGTAAGGAAGGTCACTATAATTTGTCCAAAAATGTGGAATTAATTATATTTGATCAAAATCTCATGAGAAGTCACTGTAATTTACTCTTAATATTTCGTTGCATTAAATCTTCGTAATTTCATTGATAAATATCACTGCTAAGGACAAAACATGACTTTTTTTCAACATTAAGGCCCTATTTGGGCTTTTTTTTTTTGCTTATTTTTTATTTTTTTAAACTTTTTTCATCTTTTGATTAAAAAATTTTACTTTTTCAAATCGTCTCAATGAGATGAACTGAAAAAGTAAAAAAATTGATCGAAATATAAAATAATTCACTCAAGATAAAAAAAAAATAAGTAACATAAATTTTGACTTATTTCTATTTTTTAAAACTTTTTTTATATTTTGATAGAAAAAAGATTTACTTTTTCGATTCGTCTCGATAAAAAGAGTCCAAAAATGTAATAGTTTGAATAAGTGATGAAAAAAACTCACTAAAAACAAAAATAAACCGAGTAAAATAAGCAATTATCCCAAATAGGACCTAATATTTGGCGGACTTCGTTGTAATGGAAAATGGGTCAATCTTAAACGTTTATTTGCTTGCTACGTTTTATACTTGGTGTAAGGGAAAGTAGGACCGTCTTAAAAAAGAACTAGTTGCACTTTTGTTTAGCTTTAGCGCTAGATCTTTGTTTTGCAAGGTAGGTGTGTAATGGGTTCTTGCGGCACACAAAAAAATTCCAAGTGTTTGCTCAGCATACAAAAGATCGATGTTCGAGGAAGATGAAAGAGAAAGGCCGAAACCCGAAAGAGAAGCATTTCATTCAACAACAAAAAAAGTGTGCTCGACATGCAAAAGATCTAAGTCAAAGTGTGAGAAAGACCAAAGTGAACAGACGAAAGTACGCAATGCATTCAAAACAAAAGAAAACTTCTAAGTAATTGTTCTGACATACGAAGAATTTCAAAACAAAAACATTGGCAGTAGCTGCATTTTTAGCATCGAAGAGTTCTTTTTTTCTTATTCTCTCATAAGAAGGAGGGACAATAACAACTTTGGCAGCAGCTGCATTTTCAGCATTGGCGGGATCATCTTTGGTTGCTACTCCTCTTACATGGGTAGTTTATTCAACTGGGGGAGCCCACAATACTAACAGTCCAAAAGGGAGAGTTATCAGCCACCCTTGATCTTTAGGGTTGGCACCTAACCATTCGATATAGGGGCTGGGCGAACTTCTAAAATATCTTTGGTGTAGAGCAATTTGGCCTTGTCAAATCCCTTCTGCCACTTTGGTCGACCATAACCTCATGATTGGCCTTCATGCACACTAGAATTCTCTTGTATTGTTCAACCTCAGCATTGAGCGCCTCAACTTATTTTTCAATAGTTTGCTTCGAAAGTACCAACCTCTTTGAAAATTTTGGGACTTTCTTTCTCTACCATGGATTCTTCCAACTACTATTGCAGAGAAGATATTGTCCTATGAAGTTGTTCCTTTTCAGCCATGCTTTAGTGTATGCGTCCAATCAAGGAGTTTAGTAGTTAATAGTTTTGATCAACAAAATTCGTAAGTGCTTGTAGAAAAGATAGAAAGATGAGTAAATGAAGAAATTGAAACATTTACCTCTACTAACACCCGTAGGCCAAGGGCGGCTAGGCAAAAGTCGTTTGTGGTGTTCAGTCTTATTATGTCAACAAGTAGGAGTAGATACTTCAATTTAACCATGTCATATCTTAGGTTCACCCGGGTGTTCTTCAATGAAAAAAATTTATGAGATCATACTAAAGAAATGCTTCCAAGCGATCATAAAACCAAAAAATTGACTCAAAAGACAAGAACACACCTCATACCCCAACCATCATCATGACCACAACCTTTGAACCGCGTGGCCATACTAGTGCTTTGATCTACCAAACGGTTGTATCTTTTGATCCTTGCAGTCGTGCTAAGTCTTCATTCTCATCCACGGCTGCCATATCTATTACTCATGGCTATTTTGGTGCTTCGATCCTACACACGGTCAAGACATTCATTGGTCACGGCTGTTACAATCCTCAAAGATTTTTCGCGGCCGCAACGTTTGATGCCTATGGTCACATCCTTCTTATAGAACCTTATATTTCTGAAGCATTACAGCATGTTAGTATCATCAGCGTCCAAAAATCTAAAAAAAAAATAGTTTTTCTATTTAAAATAGGCAATCATTTAGAGAAAAAGACACCAATTCTCACCCTCAGTATCTTGCCTGACTCACCCTACACTCCTGATACCCCTCACTCTATATTATTCCCTATTCCACTTTTGAGGTCGTTTTGAGTCGAATTCGAGATATATCACAATTACACATAGCATTCTCGATGATCAATCACGCCTTCGGTCCGACGTCTTAGAGGAGGAGACGCATGAGTGTAGTCTTCTATTTCAGGTATCATTAAGTCGTTATAACATTTCTATTCCTATCTCTCCTTCTCCTTTGGGAATATTTACAACCATGTTTTTTTAATTTATCTTATAAAAATGAAATGTTCGTTTCTATTTATAGTATGCGTATTACTGTTTTCCTTTTCTTTTAAATATCTTCATAACAAAAAAATGGTAAAATGCTTAGGATGATTATGAAATTGTAATTTTCTTGTATTTTATGGATATCTACACTATTCACATTACAAATCACATCGGAATTTTAGACCATAATGGCCACAACTTTTGATTGCCACGACCGTGACTTTTTCTTCACTTCTAATGGCGGCTGCGATCTTCAGTAATCACAACCGAGAGGTTTTATTGTATTATGTGGTGACCGCAATCACTTATTGCTACAATGGTGCCTTTCTTTTTATCTAGTAGCCCAAATCTTATTTGAAAAAATATGATTTTCCTTTTTAATAGAAAAATAATATATATTTTTTAAATTCGATTATCAATCATATCCACAAACCATTCAAAGAGAAGAAATCACAACACAACGATTTTAACGTGGAAAACCCAACGGGTAAAAAATCACGGGACATACCAAGTCCAGGAAGCAAGCACTAATCACAAACAGAAACAATTACAACTTACAGACTTTATGACTGACTCTCAATCTTTTAGTCCTAAGCTTGTATGCCGAATCCTCGTTAACTGTTCTCCACTTGATTCCCACTACTACGACTCCTCGTAGCAGTCTTCTCCGGCAGAACCCTATGTCGGAACTTAGAACGCCGTCTAAGATTTATTATCGAATGATCCTTGATGATTTGAGTAGCACAAAATCACTCTTGAATAACTTTGAAGCTCCGAATATTGAAGGCTCAAGAGTCATATTTCGTGCACCCCTTATGATTTATTTATAGATCATCAAAAGACCTAAGCAGTTAGAGTTTAAGAAACTTAAAACTTCCTGGCCACCGCTCGAGCAAACAAATCACCGCTCAAGCGGTCAAGTGGCCGAGACTTGCCACTTGATCCTGCTTTATCCGCTTGTACCATGAGCTTTCCTGTGAGTACTAATGACTTGGTCTTCTGACACGATAGCAAATAGGATAACCATAAAAAGGAAACATAAATCCATTTAAAATTCGTTTCTTATCAAAGCATGATCTAAGATTCTTATCCACAACTGGTTTCCTAAACATCCTTAGTTTCTTAACATATAAGGATTCCTAATACTCCTAATACACCTGGATATTGCCATTAAACAAAAATAGAAATTAAACTAATACTAATTTAATTTCTTTACAATCTCCCCCTTGGCAAGATCTGGATGAACACAGCCTAAAACTTATAAACAATCTAATTCTTCAACATGCTTCAAATCCTTCAAAACAACCATAAAACCAACAAATTGAAATATGAGGTCAAGAGGATTAAGAACATAATGAAACAAATATCCATAAACCATCATTCATAACCATCCATTCGAAACATCTCATCCAAAAACAAAAACCAACCAATGTTTGCAATTATCAACCAACCAAAACAAAACCCATTTACCTGTACTTGCATGTACCTATTTTTCCGATCAGAACTTGTACCTCCAAAACCCAAAGTATATCCAAAAATGTATCCAAAAGAACAAAGTATATAGAAAAAGATATAGATATACTCCCCTTTTGTGTCATCCGGGCATTCCTAGAAAGTACCATCAGCTGGAGGAAGACCGCGAAGAAGCAGCTCCAAGGAATCAAATCGGGAGACCATCAGTTGCTGCAAAGAATCAATCCGAGCTTCCAGGGTATCCAAACGAGCATCAAGAGAAGACTGGGAGGACTGGCCGGCTGGTGCAGGAGGTGTAGAAGCACTAGGAATGGTCTCAGAATCACTGGCCTCAGAATCAGAAGAGGCACCGGTGGGGGGAATGCGTGCAGCACTTTGTGAAAAAGTGCGCTGCTGATGAACTTGGAGATGTGAACAAAAGATGAATTAGAAGGGAGACGAAAGTTTGGGGGAGAAAAAGAAAAAACTTAGTGAGAAAACGACCATAGGGAAGGGCTGCATTCTTGTTGCCACTGGCAACTTTCAACATGGAGTACAAGAGAACGTTTGCAATGTGAATTTTTTCACCTCGACTAATCATGAACAACTCGAAACCACGCTCTCTATTCAGATCAGAAACATGACCCCAAAGACTGATATTTGCACTTACAATGATATTCAATAACCTAAAGAGAGGGGTAAGCTCATGCTGGTAGATCAAGCCCCCAACCCACTCCCTAGGTTTCCCACATAAAGTAGATGCTATCTTAGACCAAGACCAAAGAGGATGAACTGGAAGAGGGGGATAGTTTGCATCACAATGAATTTCATATCCCATGTAGTCAGCCAGAGTGTATGGGTCCATAAGTATAGACTAACCACGAACAAAGGTTTTCAGTTCAAAAAGTTTAGTCTCGACATCATACATATTCGAATAAAACTCTCGGATCAAATCAACATAAACAATTCCCTCCACTTGGAGTAGAGAAGTCCACCCTAGGTTCTCAAACATTTGGGGAATGCCTAGATGGATAAAGTCAGACAGAATGACAAGTTTTTCTAGCCTTATAGGACGGGAAGAAAACAAATTTAGGTACCTCTCTTCCCCCTCAAGAGAACGGAATCGAGAGCTATCAAAAGGCGCAGATGATCGACCAGTTGTCTTTTTGGTGCGTGGTGCCATGATCCTGTAAAGAAAGAAAAAAAATAGGTTGGATCATTAAAATCTCATATGTGACAACCTTCAGAGACAGATGTATTCAATCCTGAGAGGATCAAGAGAGATAGGCATCAATGTTTGTGATAAATATTTGAAACAAATCATGAGTCATAGAGTGCAACAAATATGAGTGTAAAATCATATGGCATAGAGTACTTGTTTCAAAGCAGATCAAAATAGGAATTACAGAAAACAAGAACCATATGCACACATGTGGAGATGAATGAATCATTCACAACACGAGAATTCGTCCCATGAGATTGAGGTAACCCCAAGACACACCAGATCCAAACGAGACAAAACCTTACATGAAGGCCGTAAATCCTAGGGATGAACACCGGCAAGAACATCAACTCATAGCCTCAATTTGTGCTTAAGATTGAACTTGAAACTCATAAGAACAAGGGTTAAGTTCACTATCACACACAAAACAAAAAATGAAACCCTACCTTGGTGAAAACATCCTGTAAATTTTCAATATGGTTCAAGACCAGAAACCAGATGAATGGGCGCATCAAATCGAAAAGAAATTCGATTTCATACCAAAATCATCTTTCCCAAGCAAGATTAGGAACAGTCTAATCAACCATACTCAAAAAAAATTGAGACAAAACCCTAGGTTTAGACCAAACAACTGACATAAACCTTTTAGTTGATTGCAATCAATTTGGAGTTTTGAGAACTAGAACCCACAAGTTAATTTTCGACCAATATCATCCCCAACATCACCGATAGAAAGAAAAGCTCATGTTAAAAAAAAAGGAGTCGTACGCGATACAAGAAACCGTACTTACCGGTGTGGGAGAGATGAATCTAGGTGAGAGAAGATCGTGATTGAAGCTTGTGAGAAAGGATTAAACCCTAAACCTTCCAAGTAATGAAGCGGCAACGAGAGAAGAGAAGGGGAATTGAAAGAACGCGAAAAGACCCTTTGATCCCCTCTTTTTATTTTCTAGATCGCGACAGACTGCTCGAGTGAGGTGTGACCGCTCGAGCGGAGGTGTACCGAAGGGACACACTGGCTATAGCACGCTCGAGCGCTTAAAGACCGCTCGAGCAGTGACTTAATAACACAAATTGTGAATAAAGTCAGTCTGAGAATTTTAAAGAAGCACTTGGTCATTGGCACAAGAATAGATGATCGAAAACAAAACCTAGAGATATTAACTAAAACAAACAGAATCATCAAATGTCGAAACATGTAAAAATAAAATCTCAGAATCATGTCGATGAAAGCTTTAAAAAGATGAGTTTCAAGGCTTGAAACACAGTTTCACATGGTCATAAAAAGATGTGAATGATTAATATACGTGAAACACGTCTCAAGTATGGTCAAATCACACGATTTGAAGTCAAACCAAGTAAATTCCCAATGTATGTTTGTTGAAAAAGTACGGATGCTCTCCCTCACAAAGAACTGATTATTTAAAATTCTTTTAAGCTATTATAAGGCGGCTTTCACATTATAACGCACGAAAAAGAAAGGTCCGCAAAAGTAGCCATTTCCAATAGCATTGAAGCATAGATGCATGAATGGCGGCTAACACACTAACATGAACGAAAAAGCAAGGTTCAGATAGGTAGCCATTTCCATTTGCACAGAAAAATGTAGCTTAACCAGCGGCTTTCACACTAGAACAAACGAAAAAGCAAGACTTGTCTAGGTAGCCATTTCTGATGCAAGTTTTGTAAACACGGTTCAGAGTGAGAGTAGAGCAGTGGAAAGAATCTGATGGGGGTGGTTGTAGACATCAACATCAACAAAGGGATATTTTACTGTCAGGTCAATCAAAAAGAATTTTTCAACTAGAAACCAGATCATGTTTCACATATATTCAATCACACATATAATAATCATGACCCAGAAACCGTAGTCCCAAATTTTGAACTTGACCTAGTCAAACTTTCAGACAAGAATTCTTTAGACAGTATTTTTCAATGTTTTAGACAGGATCATTTTGAAGGTAAGAATTAGAAAACCTTCCCTTTTTTTTTAACTTAAAATGCCAATCCCAATTGACTTCGTCAGAAATTCAAAGAGAACTGCTTCAAGAGGTTTTGTGAATAAATCAGCCAGTTGTCTTTCAGCGTCAATGTGTTCAAGGGTAATGATGTTATCCTCAACTAACTAACGGATGAAATGGTGTCTTAGGTCTATGTGCTTAGTCCTCGAGTGTTGAACAGGATTTTTGAAAATATTAATAGCACTCGTGTTATCACAGTAAAGTATAACAGACTCTTGATCTAGACCATAATCAGACAACATTTGTTTCATCCATAATAGCTGAGTACAACAACTACCAGCAACTATGTACTCGACCTCAGTAGTAGATAAAGATATAGCATTCTGTTTCTTACTATGCCACGACACTAAATTGTTACCAATGTAGAAACATCCTCCTTATGTGCTTTTTCTGTCATCAGCACATCCTGCCCAGTCAGCATCAGAAAAATCTGCAATGTTTGAGTTAGTATCTTTGGAGAACTAGATACCAAACTCAACAGTAGAATTCACATATCGGATAATCCTTTTAACAGCAGTTAAATGTGATTCCTTATGATTTGACTGATGTCGTGCACAAATTCCTACACTGAAGGCAACGTCAGGTCTACTAGCTGTGAGATACAGTAAGCTCCCTATCATGCTTCTGAACATGGTTTGATCAACATTCTCACCATTTTCATTTTTTAAGAATTTTACAGATGTACTCATAGGTGTTCGAATGTGTTTGGTATATTCAAGTTTAAATATCTTAACTAGGTTTTTAGCATATTTTGACTGTGAGATAAAAATTCCTTCGTCAGACTGTTTTATTTGTAAACCTAGAAAGTAGTTAAGTTCTCCTACCATACTCATTTCAAATTCCTTTTGCACACATTCTGAGAATAAATGAACAAGTGACTCACATGTGGATCCAAACACAATATCATCAACATAAATTTGTGCAACCAGAATATTGTTGTCCCTTTTTATGAACAGCGTCTTATCCACGCTTCCTCTTACAAACGCATGATTTACCAGGAAGGTGGTTAGACGTTCATACCAGGCTCGGGGGGCATGTTTAGACCATATATAGCTCTCTTGAGCTTGCAAACGTGATTGGAATAATGTGGATCCTAAAATCCTTTAGGCTGTTCAACATAGGCAACTTTTTTTAATTGACCATTTAAAAAGGCACTTTTTACATCCATTTGGTACAGTTTAAAATTTAGAAAATAGGAAACAGCAAGCAGAATATGAATCAATTCTAATCTAGTCACATGGGCAAAAGTTTCATCAAAGTCAATTCCTTGTACTTGTGTGTATCCTTGTGGCACTAATCTAACCTTATTTCTTATGACAGTCCCTTGTTCATCTGACTTATTTTTAAAAATTCACTTTGTCCCAATAACATTGACATTTTCAGGTCTAGGAACAAGTTCTCAAACATCATTCCTGACAAATTGTTCAAGTTCCTCATGCATAGCATTTACCCAACAATCGTCAGACAGATCCTCTTTGACATTTTTAGGTTCAATCATGGAAACATAGCACATATGACTTACCCGACTTACCTAATCCCGTATCTGTCGACGAGTCATCATTGGTTTTGTTATCTCTCCAATTACCAAATCCAATGGATGATTTAGCTTGATATGCGAGGACGGTTCCAACTCCGCACGCTCTTCAGCCATTGTTTCCTTTTTAGGAGTTCCATCTACTGATTGTATTGGAACTCGGGTTGACTTGGATTTTCCAGAATCTGGGAATTCATCTGATCTGCTTCTGGTGTCATTGTCTCTTTAATTGTTCCTGTATCATCAACAACTACATTAGCAGATTTCATAATAGTAGAAGTACATAAATTGTAAACTCTAAAAGCTCTACTATTTAGAGAATAGCCAAGAAATATTCCATCATCACTTCTGGAGTCAAATTTACCCAATTGTTCTCGATATTTTAATATGTAACATTTGCTTCCAAAAGTTTTGAAATATTTAATATTAGGCTTCCTACCTTTCCACAACTCATAAGCAGTTTGTTTGGTACCGGGTTGTAACTACACATAATTGATGACATAGCATGCGGTATTTACAGTCTTAACCCAAAATTTAAGAGAAAGATTTTTACCATGAAGCATTACTCTTGCCATCTCCTGTACTATTCTATTTTTTTCTTCCACTACACCATTATGTTGAGGTGTTTTAGGAGCAAAAAATTCATGTTGAATTCCCTGTTCGTCACAAAAAGTTGAGAACTCTGAATTCTCAATTTCTTTACCATGGTCAGATCTTATCTTAGCAATATGTTTATTATTCACTTGCTGTTCATTATTCAACCAAAGACAGAGAGATTTAAAAATAGCAAAAGTGTCAGATTTTTTTTGCAAAAAATTCACCCAGGTAAACCTAGAAAAGTCATCCACTACAAGAAACAAATATTTCTTACTACCTATACTCTCTGTTCTTGTAGGACCCATAAGATTCACATGCAATAATTGTAGAGGATATTGAGTGGCAAGTTGGTTTATTTTCTTGTGAGTGACTTTAATTTGTTTACCTAGTTGACATGGTCCATAAACAATTTTAGGCTTATTACTCAGTTTGGGAATACCTTTGACTAACTCAGAATTTGCAAGACGAGTAAGGTCTTTATAATTAATATGACCCAAACGATGATGCCACAATTTTGATTGGTTAATTTTAGCGGAATAACAAATTTGATCGGATTTTGAAAAAATTTCATAGCAATTATTAGATGTTCGAACACCATGAATAACATTTTTTCTTTTTTTTAAAATCTAAAATCAAACAATCAGTTTTAGTAAAATGAACTTCATGGTGTGTATCACACATCTGAATAATGCTAAGTAAATTTGCTTTTAGACCGTCAACAAGAAGAACATTGTTTAATTTGGACAGCCCTAGAGAGTCAATAGAACCTCTCCCAATAATTTTGGAAGATTTGCCATCCCCAAATGTGACTAGTCCTCCATCATAAGGGTCAATATTAGAGAATAAGAACTTATCACCTGACATATGTCGGGAACATCCACTGTCCAAATACCACATGAAGGAATTTTAATCTTTTAAGGCAGTGCGAACAATATTGCATTTCAAATCAAATTTTCTTACCCAGATAGCATGACTTTTGAGAAAAGGTTTAGTTTGAAAACTAGGTTTCTGAAACAAATAGGGTTCTTGTCAGTTGCCCGCTCGAGTGGTCAGATTGGCCGCTCGAGCGCTTGACTGCCAGTAACTTTTTTTTAACTCTCTGCCAGTTGGCCGCTTGAGCGCTCACAGGGGCCGCTCGAGTGCTCGCTTGGCCGAGGCTTTTGTTCTGAAGTTGTCTGATTTGATCATGCAATTTTTTAGATTTTCTTTCATGCGGATATGTAGACAAAGATTTCATTTTTCTGCAAAAAGGTCTAATATGTCCAATATTTCCGCAGTAATGACATGTTGGAACAAATTTTTGAAAAATAGTAAAGTTTGGTAGGCCTTTTTGAGTAGTATATCCGATGATTCAATTCTGATTAAGTTAGATTTCCCAAACTCTTATCCTTACCTGCCGGCATGGTGTTGACTTTCACAAAATTGATTTTACCAGAATTTTTTGATTGAGATGCACTAGCCACGTATCCCAAACTAGTTCGATCCGTTGCTGCTTTTTGTATGCTCAGAATCTCATCCAAACTCAGTGAACCTGTACTAGCTTCAAACATATACTTGAACTTAACCGAATCTTGTAATTCCATCTTGAGTTTAGAAACGTTTGATTTGAGCGAATCACAAGATTTAATGAGTTCATTCCTCTGTTTGTCAAAACTAACCAATTTTTCAGTCATTTTCGTTTTGAAAATTTTTAGCTGAGCAATTAAAGATTGAGACTCAGTTAGTTCAGATTTTAGGCTAGTAATTTCTTTTTCCATAGTTTTAACCTTCAGTGTCAGCTTAGTAATAAATTTTGTCATCTTATAACTTTCTCTATGAAGTTTATCATAAGCCCACTGAAAATGTTTTTCATTCTTCTCATCTGATTCAGACCATGAACCAAAATAACTGTGAGAAGCCTGAGAATCATGATCAGATAATTCAGTTTTACCTGATCCTGTGGAAGCAGCAAAGGCAATGAACTTGCCCTCATCATTCTCCGATTCGAACTCGTTTCCACCATCAGATGATTCAATCTCATCATCCCAAGTCACAGTGAACACTTTCTCTTTCTTTTTCTGTTTATTTGGACAGTTCTGTGCTATATGTCCATACCATTGACATTCAAAGCACTGTATACCCTGGTTATGAAGTTTAGTTTTTTTCTTTTCAAATTTCACCGCGTTCTTACATTTGTCACCAAAATTACCAGATTTTGACTTGAGATTAGGTTTTTTATTTAAAATAAATTTTTTAATTTTTTGACAATAAAAGCCATAACCTCAGGATCAATATCTGTTTCATCGTCAGAAGAATCTAATTCAATCTTTGAAGTTTTTAAAGCAACGCCTTTTGATTTTTTAGGTTGACGTAAAGTAGATTCAAATGTCTGAAGAATTTCAACCAATTAATCTACTATAAGAGAATCAATATTTTTACTTTCTTCAATAGCAGTAACTTTTTGTTGAAAACGTTCAGGAGTGACCGTAAGATCTTCCTAACAATGCGAGATTCAGGAATTTTTTCACCAAGAATAAAACTGGAATTAACGATGTCACTCAACTTAGCATAAAATTCATCAAAGGTCCCATGATTTTCCATACGAAGAGTTTTAAAATTTGTGGTGAGCCTTTGAAGTTTAGAAATTTTAACAGTTGATGTGACTTCGTGTGTGGTTTCAAGAATATTCCATGATTCTTTAGCGGTTTCACACGTGCAGATACGTCTAAATTCTTCAGGTCTGACACCGCTAAAAATATCATTAATAGCCTTGCTATTCCATCCTGCTTCTTCAAAGTCCTTTTTCTCCCATTGCTCAGTGGGTTTTAAAATAATTTCAGAACCAGATTTAACAGTAGGTAAGGTATATCCAATAACTACAGACATCCAAACTCTCTCGTCAATAGATTTAAGAAACACCCTCATACAAGCTTTCCAGTATGGATAGTTTCCTCCATCTAATAACGGGGGTCAAACGGTTGAGTTTTCTTCTCTAGAAAATTTCATGAAAGTGATTGATAAGGGTCAAAAAACTTTCTAGAATAAAAAGAACCTACTCTGATACCAACTGAAAAAATATGAATTTCCTTTTAATAGAAAAATAATATATATTTTTTAAATTCGATTATCAATCACATCCACAAACCATTCAAAGAGAAGAAATCACAACACAACGATTTTAACGTGGAAAACCCAACGGGTTAAAAACCACGGGGCATACCAAGTCCAGGAAGCAAGCACTAATCACAAACAGAAACAATGGCAACTTACAGACTTTATGACCGACTCTCAATCTTTTAGTCCTAAGCTTATATGTCGAATCCTCGTTAACTATTCTCCACTTGATTCCCACTACTACGACTCCTCGTAGCAGCCTTTTTCGGCAGAACCCTATGTCGAAACTTAGAACGCCGTCTAAGATTTATTGTCGAATGATCCTTGATGATTTGAGTAACACAAAATCACTCTTGAATTACTTTGAAACTCCAAATATTGAAGGCTCAAGAGTCAGATTTCGTGCACCCCTTATGATTTATTTATAGATCACCAAAAGACCTAAGCTGTCAGAGTTTAAAAAACTTAAAACTGCCTGGCCATCACTCGAGCGAACAGATCACCGCTCGAGCGGTCAAGTGGCCGAGACTTGCCACTTGATCCTGCTTTATCCGCTTGTACCATGAGCTTTCCTGTTAGTACTAATGGCTTGGTCTTCTGACACGATAGCAAATAGGATAACCATAAAAGGAAACATAAATCCATTTAGGATTCTTTCCTTATCAAAGCATGATCTAGGATTCTTATCCACAACTGGTTTCCTAAACATCCTTAGTTTCTTAACATATAAGGATTCCTAATACTCCTAATACACCTGGATATTGCCATTAAACAAAAACAGAAATTAAACTAATACTAATTTAATTTCTTTACATTATTTTCAACACTATTTTTAGTATGTATTCCAATGAAAGTAAACAAATAATCTTCAGCATGACCCCTTAGACATATTCTTTTCATCTCAAACATGATTGGAGAGGGGTTTTTTTATTTGTTTATTTTTGTTTGATCTTCTTTAACCTCTCATTCTGTATTTGTTACTTTTGAAAATTTTAAAATAACAATAAGAAATAATTAGTAGAAGCCAACCTCGTATCTTAGCCCTAACATCTTTTCTATCTCGTATCTTAGTCCTCGAATTTTTTCCTAATATAACTTTTGGTCAGTGATTTTATTTTTCTCAAAACTCAAGTGGCAAATCTCAATTTTCACGCCTTCTAGTATCTTGAAATTTGCTTTACTATGATTTCTAAGGAAATGAATTTTTATAAAAATGGATACTTGAACACGATCCTCAACAAGGACGTCAGGTGCTACAGTAGGTAAATAACATTTGATACGAAATAAGCAACAATTAAGTCTTCTAATGCCATATTATTGGTTGTTAGTGGTCGCTCCTCAACAATAAGAGTTGATTGTCATAGTTAAGCATGAAAAAGATTAGAAGGCATAAGTCTTCGCTAGACCTCTTCTATCGTTGGTGAGGTAGAACTCCGCTCGATAGCCAAATGGGTTTGGCTTCCTTGGTTGGAGTGGTTCCAATTTATTTGCCCTTAGACATAGGCAATTTGAGTGGAGTTGTGTTGAAAAATTACAGGAACAAGGAAATTAAAGTAGAAAATGAAATGGGTCAATTTCACCGATTAGTTGCAAACACGTTATCGACACTCTCCTTAAGAGTATTTTCGCGCCCCTCAGAGCAGGTTACTCGGTGCAGGAGGATAACAACGGGATACTCTTCAGAATTCACAACATTTCTAATGTATGAGTGCACTTTCAGTATAGTGGATACAGGAACAGTTTTCTGATGATCATATTCAAGAGAGGAAGAGAGGAGAAAACCGAATATTTTTCTGTGTAAAACAAGAGCTTAAGGTCTCTCAATTTATAGAATCAGAAGAGACGACATAAAAGGAATGCAGAATAAATTTCGTTCACAAATTAGCAACCAAATGGTCAAAAATTAAAGACAGAAATTAAAAATCCATATTCTGTAATTGGTTAATTGTCTTGATTGGTGACAATCAAAACATAATTTGTGCAACGGTTTAAAAATTGGCTTAATTTGAGGAATCAAATTTTCTGCAAAGATCATTAATAGCTTGATTTGTGAAAAGTCACAAAAAGAAAGATTGAAAGGTGGCACCAGATTTTTTACTACAAAAATTTGTCAATTAAATAAAACTTTAATTAGATATTTTGCAAAAACAAGCCGAATATCGCACACACCCGCGAGGCCCAAAATCGGTGATTTGCACCCGATTAATTGATTTTCGAGCCAAGTTTCAAAAATGGTTGGGCTTAGGCCCTGTTTTGTGTGCGCGATGGGCTTCCTTAGATCAACCCGCATGCATAACCCAATGGAAGTGTGGAATAATATATATAGCTTAAAAAAGCTTGTGATTTTTCAATGTGGGGCAACTCTTTCTTATTTCAACACCAAAACCAACAAGCGGCACTGTGTTTGTTGAGCTATAATTAGAACGTTAGTTGCTTGTTGCTTCCTGGGTCATTGGGGTTGCCTGTATTGGGTTTTTTCTTGATTGTTTCTTGATAATTGGGAGTGTAGGCAAGAAGAAGTGGAGCTCTGTGCTAATAGCAAGAACTTGTAGAGAAACATCGACTATGTTTTGGTCTGCTTAGTTGGGAAGGTCATGATCACTATTTTGGCTTGTGGTGTTGGGAAAGTTTTCGCATAAGAAAATTATTTTGGCCTGTGATGTTAGGAAATTTAATTCGCATAAGAAAAATAAATAAGTATCAAAAGAAATGCACAACGAAAAAAATTTAAAAGACATGGTATGCCAAAACACATGGAACATGGTATACATGTGGTCCCGCCTCAACCTCAAACTCAGAGTTATTGCTGACCAAGATGTAATTGTCGGCACCCTTATATGAATTTGGAAGGGAGGTGATTAGGTTCATTTGGGTGTTCCTTCATTTGGTTGTTCCTCTGCCAAAGGTAGTACCTCCCTATTTTCTTTTTGATAACCAGGGGAGTAGCAGGAAAAAATTTGTTGATGCTGAGTTAGAGGTTGTGGTTACAATTCAGTACAACAACACCCATGAAAATCCTAAAAAGGTTTATAGAAACGTGCATAGGGTTGAGGTAGAGTGTGACTAGTATTTCCCTTAACATAAGGTGAATAGAAAATCGAGCATAACCTTTAACTATGGGAACTATAGCAGAAAGGGGCTTATTCGTTGTTGCCTAGACTATCACCGTGAAAAAACCAGATTTTGATATGCAACAATTATATAGAAATTACACAAACACATGAACCAACCAACACATGAACCAACCAACACACGATGTGACATGAGATTTTTACGTGGAAAACCCTAATAAAGGTAAAAACCACGGGACTAATCCTAGTCCGAGAAAAACAAGCACTATATAAGAGTTTGGTTACAAGAAACATCTTACTACACCAGTTGAATCCTCAACCTAAAGCTACTCGTCTTCTTGTTGAATCCTCGTGAGCCAATGCTGTGCTTGCTTGCCGTTGGAATCCTCTGTCGGACTTTGTCACTTGAGACTCCTCTCAAGTACTAGTTTCGATGAAGAAGATAATGAATTGACGATGATCTTTGATCGTATTAAACTAACATGAAATCGCCAATTCTTGCTTAGGAACTCCCCCTCTCAATATCCAGTCATAGCCTCTCAATGCAAACAAAATAAAAAAAACCTTGCCACCTCTTGTTGCCTAAACTGAAACAATATATATCTCCCAAAAAGCTGCTAATCCTACTGAAATAAAATTAAGTCCCGAGATAAACTGCTCGAGCGGTCTTTAGACCGATCGAGCGGTCATGCCAGATAATGAGAGAAAAACAACTGTTGCAGATTGTAATGTCATGGGAACCAAAGATTGCATCTTTCTTGTCAATGCTACAAAGAAAACTCAAAACACCACAAGTGCATCACATCGAGGAATTAATTAAAGAGGGATAACAATAAAGAGTGTCACAGACTTGCCAGTACGAGGAGGAAGAGTCTTAGGAGAAAAATCCCAACACACCATATAAAGGGGAAAGTTTAATAGAGATGTTGCTCGGCACGTCATAGTCGAGCCGAAAGAAGTCTAGGTTGTTGTCCTTGCACAAGTTTCTTAACTTATCAGACTTAGTCTTAAGCATATTTAGTATAATGATTTATGGAAAAACTACATGTTTAGTTAGGTCAAATCAAAGCACCTAAATAGATCATATCCAAAATAGCAACTGAATCTATGAAAAACTTAATGAATGATCTATAAAATAAAGGGAGGATGAATAGATGAAGACATCGACGGCACTAAAAGGTAATGGTTTCTTGGCAAAATTTTGGTTGAAAACTACGAAAACCAACTAGAAAATAAAAAGAAAACTGAAACCAGTAACCATCAGCATAGTACGGTCTAGCCAAGCCTGATCGATCTGCAAAGAATAGAGTAGTTCAAGAGAAATGAGCAAATAGAAGAATAAGTAGTTTAAGGAAAGGTAAAAAGATAAACCTGTCCGATGTCAGCCCTGAACTCCGATGGCGGTGGGATAGGAACCGGCAGAGGGAATGGAAATCCATATACCACGGTCTGGACATCCCATGGGATCTTTGAACCCCTCATCCCCCCTGCACCTCCAGCAACAACGGCATCTCCACTAGCAGCTCCAGCAGCAGCTGCTCTTGCTCCGGCACCGACTGCTGCACCAACACCAACTCCCTCATCCTCTGGTGCTCGCCTCCTCCTGCCACCAGCCGGGCTGGGTCCAAGTGGTCCCATCAGATGAGCCTAGGCCTAGGCCGTATAATCCCCCCCGCTACGAGCAGCTCCATAGCTGGGGTCCCCATTGTCTCCAGGAGAAGGTCGACCCGGCTCAAATGATCGGTCCTACGCATGTAGGCTGGAGGAACCACCGGTAATACTCCCTACCAAATGGACCCTCCAGCAGGATCCTTCTAGAAGCGATATCCCAACTGTGCATCAGATCTGTACTAGCTTGATCCTCTATGCCCCTCCAGACATCCCAATGGACCTACAACAGTTCAAAGTACAGTACAATGCAAAGAATAGTAAACCATACAGTGTGATGAACAGTGTGCAGTAATCAGTGCCCAGTGCAGTGCAATGTAGTGAACGGAATGAAGAACAACGTAATGAACAGTGAGCAGTGAATGCAGTACAGAATACAGTGATCAGTGTGCAGCGGTCCATATGAATAGTAGAGTGCAGTGAACAGGATAGTGAACAGCAGTGAACAGGAAGCAGTTTAGTAAGCAATAAAAATACCTGGTCGGGGGTCAGCCGGTCCAATGACACTCGGAATCGGTCAATGTCCTTCCCTACAGTCTTCTTCCCCTTCAGTCCCTGGGACCACCGGGCTATACAGGAAATAACCAGAGGGTCTGCCGCAAAGTTCGTCAGGACATGAAGCCTGAGGAACTCATAAGTCAACAGCTACAAAGAAAAGATGTCAGTAAGAAGATAGTGGATAACACATAACAGAAAGGAAAAGAAGATTGAAGAAACTAAATCATACCTCCCAGACCCTCTAGTATCCCCCGATGCTGAGCTCCTGGGGGAACCAAGTGAGAGTCCTCATGAAGCAATACAGGGTGGTGAGAGCAGCTCCTCCCCAGTCGAAAGATGCCACCCGGTCAAGACGAGCCAAGGCGCCCAGGTAGTGCAAATGTACGGTATTCTCCTTGTTCGAAAACAAGGATGTACCAAACAAATACATCAAGAATCCCCGGGCATCCCACTCGTAGTGACGGGGCTTGGTGCACTGAAAGTGTCTGAAATCGTCAAAAAACCAGGTGTATCGGACCCGGTCTCTGTCCATCTGTGCTGGAATGGCCCCGAGAAATTGCATCAATGCATCGGCAGAATCGGCAATGGTCAGATCAAACGGGATGGGAGCTCCTCCAACCTGGATGCCGGTAATAAGGGAAAAATCCAGTGGCGTCAGGGTGGCCTCGAAAGTAGTGAAATGAAAGGTGTTTGTGGTATCCCACTATCACTCGGCCAGAGCTGTCAATCATACCCGATCATTGCTCGTCTTACCCAACAAGGGTATAAAGTGAGCAAAGCCGGATGCGTCGATATAAACCCGGCTGGGAGCAGGGAGGGCATCATACCACTCCAACACCTCTCCGGAGGTAGATCCTCTGAAGCCACGGACGTAGTGACCAGCCTGAAAAGAAAAGACAAATGGAAGACATATAAAAGAGCGGATCAAATACATGGAATATGCAGCGATAGCCAAAAATAATAAAAAACCTATGTTCGTGACGACCCTTCGGTTATTTTCGAATCCTAAAAAACTACGCACCTTAATCCTAGGTTCATGGTTTCTTCACATCCTAGTAATCCTAGGCTTCTATTACTCTGTGTCAACCATTCTTTCCCAATAAATATATTTGTGTATTGCCCCTTTCACCCTGACTGCTTTAGGATTATTTTGACCCAATCTTCTAAAAATAAAAAAAAAATTCTTCCTAAAAGTTTTTTGAATTCTCTAGAATTTTTGAAAAATGTCCCATAAAATTCTAAAGTTTGTGAAAATTTGCTCCAAATTTTAGGATTTTGACAAAATTGCTCCTAAATTTTCTAGATTTTTTGAGAATCACCCATTTAGTTTTATTTTTAAAAAATAATAATAAATAATAAAAAAAATAAATA
>JAOTRH010028485.1:0-21348 GCA_034768845.1 Heliamphora exappendiculata | reverse complement strand
CCCCCCCCCCCCCCCTCCCCAAAAATCCCAGAAACGTCAAATATTAAAATATTAGAAAAGAAGAAAAAAACATGGTGTATTAAAGAGACCAGTAAAGATAATGGTAGATCTTCTAAAAAATGGTAGTGCTTCACTCTGTGAAATTGATTTCTTTATACAGTGTTTCGATGAAACTACCTAAAACAAAGCAACAGATCGCATCTTTAATAAAAAAACATGAGATAAAAATTCACAACTCATTATAAAGCTAGTACAATTCTCAGGGTCTTCCCTCCTCTATCAACATTTGAAAAAATAAACAATGAAGCAATACTTCTTATCTAATGTTTCTTTTCCTCCCATAAATAGTACTAAGCTAATGAATCGTTATCAAAAAGGTTTTGCTCCCTTCCCCCTACATAGAAAAATAAATAACTAACAAATGCTTGAACAACCAAAAAAACTTACCAAGTGTTTCTTTTCCTCCCATAAATAAAAACTTAACCAAGAATGTTGTGTGTTAATTGACAGATTTATTTATTAAATTAATCAACCATCACTTCGTTGAGTCTTTTGTCTATTTTTACCGAGTTTAGAATATTCTCCAGTCAACCAAACACACACAGAAACAAAATATAACTTGGAATCTTCAACTATCGAGTTAGTTGAAGATTCATTAAAAAAAAAAAAACATGTTGCACACTTCCTGAGAGGGCCGGCCCTCATTTGGAGGGAATGAAGCAACCGCTTTGGGCCTCCAATTTTTGTTAAAAAAATAGAGCCCTAAAATTTATTTAACCTTTCATTATACTTTGTATAATATTAAAAAATTAAAATTACATTAAAAATAAGGGCTCAGTCCAAAAAAACTCAAATACAAACTCAAAACAAGGAATGATAATATTGAATGGATTAACAATGTTGTATATTGAAAAACAAATGGTAGATAAGCTTGATTATGAAATATTAATTAATAATTTTGCGGTCAAAAATGCCAGAAGGATAGCATTTAAGTGATTATTTACTATTATTGGTTCAACTCGTTTATTTTATTGTGATATTGCAACTTTTTTTTTTGTTTTGATACTATTTTAGTTGTAATTTAATTATTGGTAAAATATGAATCAGTATGACCATTATATCCTATTAAATTTTTATAATGATTTTTTTTTAAATTTACAAATATAAAAATATATAGGGCCCCTTTTTAAGTATCTGCTTAAAGCCTCCGAATGGTCAGGGCCAGCCGTGCTTCCTGACTAAGATTTTAAATCTAATAATCATTTTTTCTTCTGTTTAGATCTTTCAAATATAAGCTAACTCAAATGGTCTAAATGTATGAAACTATCTACTCAAAAATCAGACAAATACATCTACAACTCTTAAGAAAATCTATATAAATTCATTATGTATGCATACATGGCCGAATAACATCTCTAAAAGAAGAGACATTCAAAAGCATTGCATATACTTTCAAATGCACTACATCTTCATTCGCAATACGTAAAGCAACAACTAATAGGTGCTTAACTTTTGATGCTTGGAATGAGATCAACATCACAATTTGACATATAACCTTAAATAAATAATTAAAAATCAACCCATCTTATTCTCCTCAATTCCATTTAAAAAAATAAAGACATTTTTAAACTAAATCAACCACATCCAACACACAACTTTCCCACCATTCACTTTTAATAAGTGAACTGAACAAATAAAATAAATTACAATATCCATTTGCACAATCTAGATAAAGGAATGTATTGAAGAAAAAACATGAAACAAATTTGAATATTTCATCCACTAGTTATTGACAATCACATAAGAATCAAATTGGTCAGTCCAACTTCAAACAAAATTCACACTTCATAACAAGCACAACCAACTCCTAAGGCAATTATAAGGCAATTATTTGACAGCTGAATACTAATAACAGATAAAAAATCTCTCAGCTGTTTTTTAATCTCAAATATCCGTGAATGGGAGGGAGAGTCCAGAAAAAATCTAAAGGATGCCACGAAAATGCGATTAAAATAATCTAATTTTTTAAATAACCGAGATTATTGTTCCTAATTTTGATCTTACTTTTTCATATGAAAATGAGATTAAAAACATTATAGGAATGTTTAAACAACTGAGATACTCTTGATATGATTCCAAAAACAATTTCCGCCCCCACTTTCGATTCTTCGAAAACAATCTCGATCTCAGTTTTTATATGAAAATGATAACATTGTTACTACCTAAAAAAAACTAATCATGGGAGAAAATGGAAGTACCTAGTGTCTAGGCCCACGCGATGTGTGTGCAACGATGTGATAAGATTTAATTATTTTTAATTATTACTCACAAAGTAAATCACATTTTGTATTGACAAACCGATTATAGCATATTAAACAAATTGTATTACTTGTTTAACAAAATACAAAACAATATAGTTCGAGTAACAAAGAAAAAGTTATGATGAGTATGCACAATCCAAACATTTTAAAAAATCGCATGTGCCACAAACTTTAGTTTTTAGATAATGTGCAATTCTATATTTTTTAAAATTTTAATTGTATTGCTATTAATATCATTTTACTTGGCTATTGTGTAGTTTGAAAATATTTATCCCACTTATTGCCCTTGATTTTGTATAATTATGTAAGACAATATATATACTGTGGTTAGAATAAGTTAAGACAAAAAACCGTTAAAAAACTATAACCTAGAAGAAGAAAAAACCATAGCAATTGCTCAATGTTTTAGCTCACTATTTTTTGGTTCAAATTTAAGACTGTAACTGCAAATTTTTATTTGCTACCTTTGATTCTTTAACGTCTAAGCATACAATGGCCACCAAATTCAAGAGTTTATTTATTATAGTAGTGTAGATAGATATAGATAATAGGAGGTTGTTTTTCTTAATTAAAAATAATATCCTCTTTTTGGGTGACATTCAGTTTGAAAAAAACAAAATGAAGCATTGAGACACATTTTATGCAATAAATTAAATTTATGCAACAAAAAATAGTTAAATTTTCTTATATATTTACTCAGGTTCAAATAAACAGTTTTTCTATGTTTAGTGGAAGAAAAGAGACTCCCAGTCACATAGAAGAAATTGATGCTAGTGGAAGAAAATCTCTTTCTTGATTAACTTAGGCAAAACAGACTTGGTACGGGGATCAGGGTTTTCATACATAATATGCATTATTTAACCTTGAAGTAAATGCTAACAATGCTTTTGGCACAGAGCTCTATTATGTAGGAAGAGAGAAAGAAGTCACAGTAAAATAAAAAAGAAACATACCGGCTGATTTTTGAAATAGTAACTACCGTTGGTGCTCATTTAGTTCATAAAGTCATGATTTGTGAAAATTTCGAAAATCATTTCTCAATAAGAAAAGAAAGAAAGAAAAAATTGAAGCAGCAAGGATTTACACACAGACACACACACTGGCTGTAGAATCAGAAGGGTATGGGTTTGTAAACAGAAAACCCCAATTGAAAGCAAGATATCTTTGCAATCAACGGCTGTAGAATCAACAGCAAAATGATTTGTAAACAGAAATTGGTCCGGGTTTGCACTCACAAGAAAGAAGAGCTGGGCCTTCGGCAATTCGTCTCTGAAGCAAGTTTCGGCAATCTATCCACGTCTCTGCAAGCTTTCGTTTCTTTTTGGGAAAGAAGAGCTTTCGTTAACGGGAAGGTTTATTGAGGCACAAAAGGCTATTTTGGAAATGAGAAGAGAAAATGGAAGTACCTAAACAGTTCTGGTGGCGGCGAGGAGGCGTCGTGACGGCGGCAGGACGTCGGTGACAGCCGGCGGCGTCAGGGCGGCGAGGTGTGGCAACGTGACCATGGCGGCGCGATACCACGGCGGTGCGGCGTAGAGAGAGAAGGAACAGAAATGGGGGAGAGAGAGCACTGGTAAAGAGAGTGTGAGGGAGAATGAGAGAGACGGAGCAAAAAGAGAGGGAAGAGATTGAGACGGGTTATTTTGTACTCTGCATATTTTGTGTCTAAAAGAAGGCTATTTCCTAATATACAATATTTTAGATTCAGGATGTTAGACAAATAATAGGTTAAAAAGTTAATTTTTGTAATTAAATGACGTTTTTTTTATTAAAGATAAAAATAAATAAAAAAACTTATTGCTTTATTTTTTTTTTTTTTTATTTATCTTGCTCATCTAAACTAAAAAGTATAAAAATTTCATAAAATGATAAAATAATAATAATAAATAAAAATAATTTAAATAAAATATACAAATAAGTAAAATTCCAAACAAGGCTTAACGGATAAAAAGTGAAAAGAGGGCAAGAGAGGAACAAAGCTTTGCAATGAATGAGAGAGAGAGAAAATAGACTTATCAGCTACACTTTTTATTTTCAGCAATATCTACTGCAATGCTGATAAGACTTATCAGCTAGCTACATTACTTAGAGCGTAGTTACACTCTTTTTATTTGAAGATGTTTAGTTTTTTTATAATTAAAATAAATAAAAAATTAAATTATTTAAAATAATTTTTTATAATAATTTTTTTATTTTTTATTAAACTGTCTAAAATGTTTTAAAAAAAGTTAATTTTTATTTTGAAACTGAATAGTACAACTTAAAAATAAACTTTTTTATAAAAAAAATTAACTTAAAAGCTAACTCTAATAAGCTATAACTATTTTTTTTTTCATCTCTTAAAAATACACATCTTTTTTTTTTCTACCTCTCTCTCTCTCTCAAGCATCAAGATAATCGTAGTCAAGGCCATGAATTATAAAGTACCATCATCGATCGTGGCCCTCACCCAAACTGGGGGAGCGCTCTTTGAAATTTTGAATAATTTTTTTGTGATTCAATTTGTTTATAATTTAGAATTTGTCTGAGTTTATTTTATATTTAAAAAATTAGATTCATCTTATGTATGTAACTAAGTGATTGAGTAATATTTTTTAATATTATTTTATAAATAAATAAATAAATAAAATAATTTTTAAAAAATATTGTTAAACAAATGTTAATCAATTACTTAATTATAAATATTTAATAAATTTAATTTTTAATATGATAAACATAATCGATGAGTCCTACTTAATAAACGAATTAAATCATAAAAAATTATTTAAAAAACGTATCCTCTAAAGCGCAATATGTGTGTACTGTCCATTAATAGCCGCACGCTCTTTGGTCCCTCATCACTCCACAGCTACAAATAATTGTAGAGAGAGAAATTACCCAAAAAAAAATAAAACGAAACAAAAAAAACAAACAAACAAACAAACGTATCAGAGAGATTGAGAGCGCTCTGTCCCAGGGAAAAAAAGGAACAGTTGTATTTCACCAGTGTTCTGTCTTTCATTTTTTGTGCTAGTAAAAATATTTTGATGAAATTAAATCTAACACTATCATAAAAATAAAAAAAAACTAAACTCAAATTTTTTTAAAAATTTATCATATTTTAAAAAAATATAAAAAATTATGTAAAAAGGCAAAAAAAAACTAAAAACTCTTGAGATGAAAATGAAACTTTTTGACTTTTTAAACTTTTAAGCTAAAAAATAAAAAATTGACTTTAAACTAATTGCCGAACGAGGCTATATATGTAAATAATAATACGTAGTGTTTTTTATAAATAAAATATTTAATATATATTACGTGAATTATTCTTATCTCTCATTTATTCAACAAAAATAGGTTTATATTGTTCTATTCAAAATATTTTTTACTATTTTATTAAATGAGAGCACTACATCAGTAATGCCACATAGTAGGTAATGCCACATAGTAAATCTGAATGCAAGCCAAGAGCAGACGATAGAGGAATACCTTTCTCCGCCCAGAAGCTACCTAAAATTTATATCTTTCTATCATGGGTGTTTCTAAAGTTTCTAACAATGTAGAACCAATTAGTTCAATGTGAAACTCCTTTGAATCTTCTTTTAGTTCTTACCAAACGATGGATGATTCTGTAATGTTAATATCATTCTATCATCCTCGTTCACCATGTCAAGATTAGCTATTCCTTTCATCCTGGTGCTATTCTTTCTTTTATCTATCATACTCTCTTCTTCTTCTTCTTCTTTTTTTTTTTTTCTTCAACTGGTATTAGAGAAGGTTTATTTTTTTTATTAAAATAGTTTTTAAGTGAGATTTTGATAACCGTCAATCATGAATCTTCTTGAAAAAACTATTTAATTATTAAATCATTGACTTGTCTTAGTTCTACATTCGTTTGTCAAAATTTACGAAGTCAGTCAAATCAATCACGAAAATAAATATAATTATGAACCTAAAAATTAGGAATCTCTTGAACGACCTGTATATAAAAAATGTATCAAGAAAGTTTCAAGTTGACACAATTAAATTTAAAATTGGCTAAAAAGATAAAATTGCATGAAAAAAAGAAACAAGTAGCAAAATTTGTTTAAAACTTAATCAGAGGCCAGTCAATTAAAAAATCAAAGAGCCATCTTGTCTAAAAAATTAATTGCTGCTTAAAGAGAAATGAATGACTTGATTGAAATATACAAAAATTATAAAGATAAAATTGTTAATTTTAAAAAGAATTTGCATGAGAATATCAAATAAAATAAAACTCTTGAGATTAGGGTGATTAAATTAAAATGTGATCTTAATACTTTTAATGTTACTCTTAAAAAGTTTAATGCAAACACAAATGCTCTAAATAATATCTTGAGTGTGCAAAAAGTTTCTTATCATAGAATTGGGCTCAAATTTAAAGGCATTCTATCATGGTTTAAGGAGGGAGGAAAGAAAAGATTTGTGAAGGCAAAAGCCAATTATACTTTTCTCAAGGCTAAAAAGATTGGAACCACACATTATGAGATAATGACTAAGTTTAAGTATCTTTGTCAATATTGTGGTGCCTTTGGTCGTATTATGCTTATTGTTGAAAATAGCATAGTGCTCTTAGATCTTATATTCACATTTCAAAATTATTGAGATTTTTTCAAAATTTTAAACTTAAGCATGTTCATAAAAAAAAAATGGGTACAAAAATAAGAATCATAATGCCAATAGAAAATTTGGGACTCGGCCCAAGACTAGCGAGACACTTACAAAGTCTTAAATCAAGGCTATTTGGGTTAGAAAATTGAATTTGTATCAGTATATTAATTTGACTAAAAATTCTTTGGTCATTTTTTGAAAATCTAAAGTATTAGATCTTGCTATGTTATGCATGTATGCTTTTGTAGTATTGGGTATTTTATTTATTTAATTCTTTTTGTTAGAGCTAAGATCAGTTATTAAATTTTATCCATGCTTGTTTTAATGATTTACCATTAAATAATATATTAAAAATACTTATATAATATTTTATAGCGATAAATTTAAAATAGTTTTTAACCTAGGATAAATGATCGATGGTGGGCCTCATAAGAATTAGCCCATTAATGATCAAATTATGAAAGGAACAAATTCTAAGCGGGTCGAATCTCAATAAGCCCAATTTCGCAAAGGAACTCTGGTCCAATAATTAAACTATCCATTTATTCGATCCTCTAATTTTCCTAAAGTTCGCAGGTAAAAAAGAGAAAAAAAGACAACTTCTATTTCTATATCATCTCTTTTCTAGTTTTTACCCCATTTGTTTATCTTTTTCTCTTGCTGAAACAAAATTAAAATACAACCTTAGACGTGGGTAGAATATTAGGTGTAATTATTTGGTACTTTTTGAGTATTATGTAGTAAGTTTACGTAGTATTCTTATTTAATATGGTGATAATAAATTTTATGATAAGAATATATTGAGTCTGTTGACTCACTTTTATTGAGCGATTATAAAATAAAAAATGTCCCATATTATAATGATTGTAATTATTTATTTTTTAAAAATACTATATAGTATCGTTTAGATAGTAGTACTATGGGAATAAGTAATAATCTAAAGGATGTTAGGCCCTCTTTAGGATGTCAAAATATTTTTAATTTTTATGAGATTTATTTTATAAAAAAAAAAGAGAAAAAAGGTTAAAGCTCGTAGCTATTACAGTCGTAAAAACAGCTCAAAAGACAGGTCTCATCCCAGAAGTAGGGATCAAATCTTTTTGGAATAACTTATTTCAAAGTGTTTTGTATTTTGTTTAAATTGTCAAATATGTATTTATTTTTCGGTTTTAAGTCATAGTACTTCGAATAACATCATAATATTTATTCTATTTTTTAGAGTGGAGTTGACTTTTTGTATTAAAGTTATTACACTAATTTTATTCAAAAAAAGTAATATTACTTGTGATGTGAATATACCTATTTTTTTGAAAAAATAAGTGTAAAAAAATTAACTTTTTTGAAATGAAAAATAACATGACTTAGATGATGTATGTTGTACCTAAAATTTCCAACTTGTAAATTATGGTTGAAAACATGTAACTATAACTTTAAACAGAAATTGTAATTGTTTGTTAAAAGTATATATTTATAGCTTGAATATATAAGTATATTTTTTTGAATTTGTTTAATTTTTTTTAAATTTTTTTATTGAACTTCAAGTTAAAAGCTGTAATTGAAACAATAACAAATACCCTTTTAAAAGTTGGCTTCTAGAAAAACAGACAAACAACTTTTTATTCCAAACAAGAGCTTAATGATATGCACGTTTGGTATAACAACCCTCCAACCACTGAAAAAGCAAAAATAAAGTCATTGTCAAAAATCTGACTTTTTGATTATCGTTGGCAATTATAATTATTTCAAATTGAAAACAGCGGTTAAGAAGTTCATATCAACGTTGCATGATTGGAATCTGAAACAAAAAAGCCAGCTAAGTGAGATGTTAGAATCCTCCTTCGTCTTCAACCTCATCTCAAATTGCCCCCATTTTAAAAAACTTCCAAACAAGCCCTCCGAAGAAGCCGGCATATTCGATATTTCCTGCAACAAATGAGGGGCAGAGTCTTCGTTCTCATACTCTTCTCTTGGGCTCTCCTCACAATCGTCACCCCTGCGCTTGTTCGATTGTCGGCGTCTGCAAAATCCACTTTGTATTTTTCTGGTAATTCATGATTAATTATGTTCTTTCTTGTTAATTTTTTCGTAATCGGGTCAATTTATGCGTAACTCGATGAATTCGTAATTCTAAAATTCTGAAATTGACGGCCAAACAAAACTTTAGCAGGTTAAGGATTATATTCATTATTCGACAAGATAATTTCAAATTTCTAAAATTAACGGCCGACCAAAACTTCTGTAGCTTTATGATTGTATTCATTCTTGGACGAGCTAATTTCAAAATCCTGAAATTAACGGTTCATTTTTCAGTCAAAATTTGAAGTGATTTTTGTTCTCTCGTGCCGTTCTTATGGAAATTTGGGGAACCTCTTCGTGTTTTTTTCAGGGGAGAGAACGGGAGGAAAGAAGGCTGGAATACAGAGATTGTTGCCCAGAAGAGCACTTGTAGCTGCAGCGCCGCCGCATGCAGCACCGCCGCCTCTAGCTCCGGCACCGGCACCGGCGGTGCCGGATTTTGTATTGCAGCGAGGCTAAAATGAAAGATGCCGGCGGCATCCAACTTATATAATTACTCCCTCCCAATTTTTTTTTCTTACATTTTAAGTGAATAACCAAATTACATTTGTTTTTTTTTAAATGGCGTTGTTTATTTGAGATTTATCCTTTTTTTTTATTTGTTCAGTTATTTAATAATATTTGATAAATTTAAAATTTTTTCACATTTGGAATTACAAATGGAATAGTTTCGATCATTTGATTAAAGTAGGCCATACTTGTTTAAAATAAACAAAAATGAAAAAGGAAAAAGATGAAAGAGGAATTTAACCCGAAACAAACAGGTGTTCAAGATAATTTTTCAAAAAATATATTTTGGTTTGTAGTAATGGATATAAATTATTGAAATAGTAAATCTAAATATTATTCATTTGTCTATAATAATATACACTTAATAATAAGAAAAATAAAATACGTAGCATATGATTGTTTACTTTTACATAAAAACGAAGACTCCCAAGAACAAATTTTAGATTAGAAAAAGAAAAAAAAAAGTAAAATCAAAATGCATATAGCATGAAAAAGAAATTCAATTTCGATAAGACTTAATTAAAATGATACTTTAAATTTAAGTCGATTCAGTGAAGGTTATTGCGAAACTCACCAAATGGGTCAATTTTATTTTTTTTTGTTTTTCCTATATAAAGAGAAATCAGAGAAGGTTGCAGATGTAGAATGGACATAATAGTTACAAAAATTTGAACCCGAGCATGTGCTGTACGGGGTGCACAATATGTTATTCTACATGTAGTTCAAGAAGTTTAATTTTTTAATATATTTTTATGATAAAATTTGTTTATTATTTAAAATGTGATAAATTTGTTATTTATATAAAAATAAATTGAATCAATATTTGTAGCTATTTGAAAATACTATTTTCTCATAATTACATTTATTTATAGAAAAATGTTATTTAATTACAAAATTATATATGGAGATTTGATTAATTTAATAAATTTTTTGTTTGAATAATTTAATTTATCAGTTTTATATAATAGACGAATTTAATTATAAAAAATATATTGAAAAGGTCTTTCAACTCTACAAAAAAATAATATTATACATTTAAGATACTTGTAAATTAACTTAAATATTTTAAAATATATAAAGAAAATGTGCGTCACACGCGCCCTGAGTTTAAAAAACTTACAGGCCATAACGTCAGCGAACAATATTGAATCCTAACCGTTGAACATGGAAAAAATCAGGGGAAGGGTAATGTGTTGGAAAGGCAGGCCCGCCCTGAACAATTGGTGAACGGGGTGCCGGCTGCGCCTAAAACGGCACTGTTTTGAGGCTGGCTCAAGCTGAAAAGTGGATCTTATTAAAAAATATTTTATTTATTTTTTTATATAAAAAAGCAATAAGCGTGCAGGTAAAAGTGGATCTCAAATATGTATAAAAATGGCTGCTGTGGTTAGGATAAATTTGAGTAAAATTAAATTATTTTATTCACATACATTTTGGATTTATTAGTACTTAAACTACGTCCTGTTTGAAAATTTTAAAAAATACACTTAACATTAACAATAAAGATTATATACATTTATAAAGACTATACACATCTCAAACATACTAATATAGTAAAAAATTTTAACAATATGATAATAAGAACTTTTCAATACAAAAATCATCGAGTTCTTTCACGAGAATTAAATAAAAATTATAAACACCTCATATTTGATCAAATGTTATCCCATCAATTACATTTCAAATTTATGGGGCCGTTGTGAGTTACTAAAAAAATCATAAAAAAATCATGGATGAATGATTTAGTTGCCTTGAGAGAGTGTTTTTCTTGATCAAATGCTATTTTCTGGAGAGAGAAAAAAAATAGTATAAAATTTTGTATTAAAATAAAGAGTACTAATAAAAATAGTATACAAACATAAAAATATTATATACCTGAGATTCTAGGTTAAATAATGTTTGCGAATAACTATACTCATACTTCATTATGTTTGGCAAATAAGACATCTTAACATCCTAACACATAAGAATGATAGTAAGTAAATATATTATATTTTAATAATTATATTAGCACAATAAAATAGTTATGTATAACAATATGTTAATACACCTGCGGTTGATTTGCAAATGAATTCTTAACGTTTAAAGTGTTGATGCATTGATCAATATTCTAAAAAATTATAAAATAATTAAATATCATTGTAAGTTTTCTTCATCCATATATTCTCTTCCAACTTGTAATTACTAATTAAAAAATTTCAAGTTACAATTAACTTATTTTCATCTTCGTACCAAAAAATACAAGTCTTAAATTCACTACTAAATCTTGAACCACACTTGAATAAGTAGCTTAAATACTTTAAAGCATTCTGCATTAGATGAAAAGTACACAATATATGACAAATAGCATGCATGATTTAAGAAATTGCCTTAGTCATTGCTTGATCTTGGTCAGTAAAAATAGTGGTAAGCTTTTTTTTCAATATTACATATAAGAAAGTTTTAAACAACCATTCAAATGATGCTGCAGTTTCATCATATAATGCTGCACCAAAAATCACCGTCATTATAAAATAACTAAAGCCAGTAAAAACAGCAAATGGCTTATACTTTTTATTTGTTCGAAATGTCGTGTCAAATGATACAATATCACCGAAATATTCATAATCTGTAATCGTTTGATGGTCAGCCTAAAATATGTTAGTAATTATCTCATCAATGTTTAACTGAACTGCGTAGTAAAAATATGAATTTTCAGCCGCTTGTTTTTAAAAATATCTCATCAAAGTTTCTACTTCACCATATTGCAAATTTTTTTGTCTTTTTGTATGTAAATAGGTTTTCTAATCCTCTTGTGTAAATTTTAAAAATTTCCTTCCCCCTGCTTGGGCAGTAATGAGGTCGTGCGATGTCTTAAGGGATAAACCAACATCATCAGCAAGATCAATATTCATACCATGTGCCTTACATAACTTTCTTTAAGATGGCATCATATAACTGCATTGTAGGAGATGAAGAAGATGGTTGTGGTTGTCATCCAACTTTGACATGACTCATTATGACACTTTTTTTTTAAAAGACACATACATGAATGCAATACAATTAGTTTTTGTCTCTTGTCTAGGTTGTTTAAATATGGGGCACCGTTTATATTTTTTTCTCTTTCCTTGTTTATCACAAATAAATTTTTGATTGATAAAAATGCCATCTTTATTACCTTTTGTATGATAATCTCTTCTAATGCCAAATCTCATAATTCGTCTATATTCATTATAAAAGTAAAATGCAGCTTTTTCAAATAAAATTCCATCCCAAGACTTAGTTTGCAATCTTTAAACAATCCTTCAACATTTTTACTACACCATTCAAGTTCATTATTCACCATTTAGCCACTAATAAAATTTTTTTTATAAAAATTCATAAATAATATAACAATTTTTTACAACAATAATAGAATCTACAAAAGTTCTGGTCTCCACAACAACCAAAATGAACAACTACATTTTTTTACAAATTTTTTTTAATGAACAATATAACATCCAAAATGAACATGGTCCCCCACACCAATAATACATTTTTTTACAACCTTTGAACTATGATTTGGAAAACAACTCCACAATAATAATTCACTTTTTAATTAAAAAAGATACACAAGTTCAAATAATAGAATCTCAGCTTATTAAACTCCACCATTTTTTAAATAAAAAGACTTTAATTTCTTTAATAAAAAAATACACAACATTAATACATTTTTAATATAACAATAAAATAGATCAAAATACCAATTTTTGGAAGGCAAACTAGCCAGTGTTTCCGTCGTAGGCGTCGGCAACTTCGTTTATATCGGATGCGGTGGAGGCTACTGTTAAAGACGACGGCGGTGGGACGGTATTGAAGGCGATGGCAGCCACTTCGTTTTCATCGGATACGGTAGAGGTTGTTGTTGAAGTTAACGACGATAGGGCGACGTTGAAGGCGACGGCGTGGAGGGCGTTGAAGGCGGCGACGGCGTTGAGGGGTTTAGGACAAAGGACGAACTTAGTAGAGAAATTAAAAGTAATTTTAATTTTAGGTTTTATTTTTAGAGGGATGAAAGTTGCCAAAACAACGTAGTTTTGAGGCCAAAATTAACAAAGCCAATCTTGCCAAAACGGCGTCGTTTCAGGTGCAGCAAGGCCCTGCTGTGCTTTGGGGGTGCAGGGAGCCAGGGACCCGCGTCCGAACAATTGGGGGGTTATTGGTAAATATTTAAAAAGAGATTTTATACATTTTTATATTTATAAAATTTTAAAAATAATTATTATAAAATTTAAAAAAAATACAAATTATCTTGTTGTTTTATATTTTATCAATATTTAATTTATAATCAAATTAATACCAAATAAAAGTAAAAATAACAATATCTCAACAAAACAAAAAAGAATTAAATAACTCCCATTTGAGATTGTGTTAATTCTTATTACAAAATTACAAAAAAAAAAAAAAACTGGTCAATAGCTCGCACTTGAGATTGTATTAGTTCTTCCACTTGAGAATTAAATTATCTTGTATCAATACTACTTTAATATTAGAGGTCAGAAAAAATTTGCTATGTGATGCAAAAGAAGTAACAGTGAATAAATAACAACAGATAAAATGCTAACACCAGATAAAAGCTATGAGAAATAAAGAAATTTAATTCCGTACTCTGTTTTCTCATTTTATTACTATAAAAATAAATGCTATCTCAATGAAAAAACTAATACAATTGTTGTTTCTATAGAGTAATGTAGGTTAAGTATTGTTACCCTTTCAGTAGAAATTAAATTTTTGTTGTGATTTTCTCTTTCAAAAGTGAATAGAGATGAAAATGCTATATTGAGGAATTAGTAGTAATTCTAATTGATGATGTAATGATGCGATGTTCTTGAGAAATTTAGCGTAAAGCTTCTAATGATGCATTTTTACTTTTTCAAATATGTAATAAGGCGATTTTAGAGTGGCTTTTGGTTCGAATAGAAGATGGGATAGAATAATTTTTTGTCGGGAATCGAGTTTTGGACGAATAGCAGATAAGAGGGTAGGGGGTCGAGAGCTATTTTCAAAAGAAGTCCTAACTTTTAAGTAGATTGGACCTTACAAGTTAAAATTTTTTATAAATTTTTTTAGATAATTAAGTATATGCTAATAAAAATTAAAAATATACAAAAGAGATCGAAATATACCTCAAGAGTCAACAAAATAATGATAGAGCAAATGAATCACCAAAATACAAAATTATTACAAGTCTAAAAACTCTCACAGACAGATCTACAAAAAAATCTACTTCTTCTTACTTAAGTATGTTTTCTTAAACTTATTTAAAAGAATTAATTTTCCTCTAACAAGTTTAAGATTCTCAATTCTCTCTAGGAGCTTCTTCTTATTATTGCCACTTGAATACGGAATCGTTAATGGCCAACAAAGTTTTCATATGAAAGTAACTTAATTTGGAGGTATTTTTTAAACATGCAGATCGACCAACTATAGGTTAAGAGATACTTCTAAAGGAGGTGGCCAACTCCTCCTCCCCTTTGAGAGATGAGTCTGTTAGATGCTTTATTAATTTTTTCAGATCCATATTACAATGGTTAGCAATTATATCCAGTAAGGAATTATCTATATCTTCTCCTCCAACACAACTCGACATGTCTATATTTGGAGAGTACACATTATTATCACTTTTTCACATATTACCTTATTACATAAGTCAATTACCTCTAACACAAGAGATTCAAGTACATTAAATTGAATTGGGAAGAAAAAAGACTTATCATGGAGAAGTATTAGAAAAATCTTTACCCTTTTTCTTTTTTTATTTCTTTTCATTTGCTTTTGATTTGAGCTCATCCTCTTATCTTATTTTACTTTCTATTTTTGGATAAGAAAGTATAACTCATGACTTTTGACTTGTTAAGATAATAATTATTAGAGTGATCAAAAATTATATATAATATTTTATTTAATAGACCTATTGTAGTATGAAAAATAATATTTAGACCTACTTTAAGTATAAATTATAAATATTATTAAAGTAATACCTTAAAAAAGTTGGTATGTTTATTAGAATTGAAGAGGTAAAAATCAATGCATGCTCAAATAATATACATTGAAATTTTTTGATTAAAATATAAAAAAAAATTTTAAAAAGACAAAAATAAGTAAAAATAAGCTAATAAGCTAAATAAATAAATTTATAATTAAAATAAATCAATAAACAAGTTTGCCCAAATAGGCCCATAATTATAAATTATAACTTTAAGTATAAATTATAAATATTATTAAAGTAATACCTTAAAAAAGTTGGTATGCTAATTAGAATTGAAGGGGTAAAAATCAATGCACGCTCAAATAATATACATTTAAAATATGCGTAAATTAGCTCAAATTATTTGAGATATACAAAGAAAATGTGCGTCACAGCCGCCCAGACTTCCAAAAACTTCCATGCTTAACGTCAGCGAACAATATTGATTCTCAATCATTAAACATGGAAAAGAACCAGGGGAAGGGGAATGCGTTGGAAAGAACAATTATTCGATTTTCTTGTGCATTGTTGTATTTAAATTACTAAATGACTTATCTTTACACATTAGATAAAATTGTTACAAATCTCAACTCAAATTTAATTTGAGTTGGTATAAATTTTTTGTTTATTATGACTACTAAATTTAAAGAGTTCTAAAAAATATAAATTTACAGTTGTTTAATTAGTTATGAACTCGACTAGCACACGTATAATTAAATTATGTTTCTTTTTTCTCCTATAAATATGATAGTAGTCTCATGTTATTTTGTATTCAAGTTGTTTGGGAGGAGAATTTGTGAGAGTCGAGTGATTTATAATCGTTTCTCCATATATTGAATTCTGCTGCCGTAGACGTAGGCAAATTACCGAACCACGTAAAATTTGTCTCTTTGTGTTCGTTTGTGATTATTCTGAACCTTTTAAGCACAACAAATCGTATCAGAACTTTGGTTAAAGCTATTTTTTGCTCTTTGCTCAAAATTTAAAGTGGTCAGAAATTACTTTTGAATATACTAGAAGCTTAGTCTCGTCGAGATGATTCCAACGATATATTATACGTCAAAAATGAAGTTCTGACGCGCCTTCACGATCCATTTAAGTCTCTCCAATATTTGTGAATATTATTTGTGGTGGAGCTTAAGCATTCTGATGGCCGAATTTGTTGAAGAAAAAAAGTTAGAGGGTTTAAGTAATTATCTGAGGAGAACTATAGTGTCCAATGCAAAATTTAAAGTTGAAAAATTCGATGGAATCAACAATTTTGGTATGTGGCAATGCAAGGTGATGGATGTTTTGATTCAACAAGAGTTAGATTTTACTTTGAAAAATAGGCCAGATGATATGTCAGACAGAGAATGGGACAAGTTAAATCGACAAGCTTGTGTCCGTTTATGTCTTACTAAAGATCAAAAATATTTTGTGATGAAAGAATCGAAGGCGAAAGATATTTGGAAGAAATTAGAGAAGAAATACTTATCGAAAAGTATAGAGAGCCATCTCTATTTGAAGAAAAAGCTCTTTCGATTTCAGTTTCAAGAATGTACTTCTATATATGAACATTTGAATAATTATAATAAGATTCTTGCTGATTTGCAAAACTTGCATGTTGAGATCTAAGACGAAGATAATGTTTTATAATTCTTTACATGATTCATATGAACATCTAATTACCACACTTTTGTACGGGAAAGAAAAGATCCGTTTTAGTGATGTATCAAGTGTTTTGATAAACAACGAGTACCGCCGGAAGGACAAGCAAGTTAACTATGATATATCGAATGAAGCATTGTCAATAGGATCTGGTTCAAAACAATCTGGAAAGAAGAGAAGTTTTTTGTCAAAATCAGGTGGTGATTTATCTAGAGCGAGGAGAATCGCCAAAGATGAATGTGCCTATTGCCACAATTCAGGGCACTGGAAGAAGGATTGTCCAAAACTGAAAGAACAGAAAAAAAACACAGCTTCCACAGCCAATACTGTTAGTGAGGATGAAGATTATGATGTTGTCTTGACGAGTTTACCATTTGTCTGCCATTCTGATAAATGGATTTTAGATTCTGAATGTTCCTATCACATGTGTCCCAATTGGTATTAGTTTTCTGACTTCACAGAGATATATGGTGGAGTAGTAATTATGGGCAATGATAATGGTTGTAAGATTCGAGGGATAGGAAATATCCGTTTGAAGTAGTATGATGGAACTATTAAGGTTATTTTAGAAGTTCGGTATGTACCAGACTTGAAGAAGAATCTTATCTCACTTGGAGTTCTAGACTCGAAAGGGTTTTAAATCAGTATGAATGGTGGAGTTTTCAAAGTTATATTGGGAACTCGTGAGATTTTGAAAGATACTATCCATGGTAATTTATATTTTTTGCATGGGCATACTTTTAAAAGTGGTGCTAACACAATTTGTAAGAAGTCTAATAAGAGTAAGGTCAAATCTCAACATTGTTTGAACTTGACCAATTTGTCAAAGTATTGAACACCTACGGGTGTATGGCGTCTTAGGACGCATCTGGTGGCACAATTAATATGCCAATATGTCTGATTTGAAACTTTGGTCATACTAGGTCAATTTGGCATCATAAAACGCATTTGGATGCAAATTTTATCTGTTTGATTTGTTTGATTTAGAAATTTAAGCAATTTTAGTGCATTTGGTGGCAGTTTTAGTATGTTGATTTGTTTGGGATATAGATTCTCGCTAAGGTGGAGATTGTTGAAAATTTTAGCTCAAATTCAATTTGAGTTGGTATAGACTTTTAGTCTATCATGGATACTAAATTTGAAAAGTTTTGAAGAATGTGAATTTATAATTGTTTAATTAGTTTTGAACTCAACTAACACACGTATGATTAAATTAGATCTTTTTTTTCTCCTGTAAATATAACTGTAGTTTAAAATTATTTTGTATTCAAGTTGTTTGATAGGAGAATTTGTGAGAATCGAGTGACTTATAATTGTTTTTTCATATATTGAATTCTGCTGCCGTGAACGTAGGCAAATTGTCGAACTATGTAAAATTTGTCTCTTTGTATTTGTTTGTGATTATTCTAAATTTTTTTTGTACAATAATAAAAGTGTGATAAATTTTATTAAACACATTAATAATTGTGAAATTAGAACACCACCTAAATTTGTTCCAAAAGTATTGAATATTTGCTTGTTGGGAAGGCAGGCCTGCCCTAAATAATTGGGACTTTGAGGCAAATATTTAAAAAGAAATCTTATATACATATATATATATATATATATATAAATAATTATTATAATTTAAGAGAATACAAATTATCTTGTTGTTTCATATTTCATCAATATTTAATTTATAACTAAATTAACACAAAAATAAAAATAAAAGTAACAATATCACAACAAAATAAAAATAATAATAATAATTATCCCCAACTTGAAATTGTACTAATTCTTTTTTTTTAACAGATTGTACTAATTTTTATTTTTTTACTAATTCTTATTATAAAAAAACTTTTCAACAGTACCCATTTGAGATTTTTTTTCTTTTTTCAAATCCAAACAAATTCTTTCTAGGAGGTATTTCCTTCTAAAATTCTACAAATCAATCTTCACAAACAGATTAATACTGTTTTAATATTAGAGGTCAGAAAGAATTTGCTATGTGATGCAGAAGGAGTAACAATAAATAAATAACAAAAGATAAAATGCTAACACATGCACACCAAATAAAAGCTATGACAAATAAAGAAATTTAATTCCCTAGTCTGTTTCTTCATTTCATATATTACTATAAAAAATAAAAACATCTCAATGAAAAAATTGATACGATTGTTATTTTTATAGAGTAATGTAAGTTTAGTATTGTTACCTTTTAAGTAAAAATCGAATTTTTATTGCGATTTTTGCTTTAAAAAGTGAATAGAGATGAAAATTTTATATTGAAGAATCAATAGCAATTGTAATAGATGGTGTAGCGATACGATGTTCTTGAAAAAACTAGCGTGATGGTGTAGTGATACAATATTCTTGAGAAAACAAGCGTAGAGTTTCTAATGATGCAATTTTACTCTTTTTTAAAAATGTAATGAGACGATTTTAGAGTGGTTTTTGGTTCGAATGGCAGAAGTGAGAGAATAATTTTGTTTTTTTGAGAATCGAGTTTTGAATGAATAACATGTAAGAGGGTAGGTAGAGTGGAGAGATATTTTTAAAAGAAGTCTTACCTTTTAAGTAGATTGGATCTTAGGAATTAATATTTTTTTTATTTTTTTAAATAATTAAGTTTATATTAACCAAAATTAAATATATAAAAGAGAGCTCGATACACCTTTCAAGGGTTAACAAAATGATGAAAGAGCAAATTATAAAAATACAAAATTATAACGATCCTTGAAATTCTCATAGATCAAGAGTTAAAGAAAAAATTTACTTCTTCTAATTTAAGCATAATCTACGCGATACGTGCGAAGACGTGCACAAAAATCTGCGCAGAATGCTTTATCATAGACTCACTCACGAGTAATTATTCGGTACTCCTAGAATTACATGTGGCAAGTTTACGTGGTACTCTCATCTAATATGGTGACAATAAATTTTACTGTAAAAATATGATGACTCATTTTATTAAGTAATTTGAAGACAAATAGTAACCTACATTATGTAGATTACAATTATTTATTTATTAAAAATATCATATAACATTACCTACATAATACTCTAAAAATATCTAATAATTTCTCCTCGAGCACACCATAAGTTAGTCTAGCCCCACACCATTACTAAACATCACGTCATATGCTATCATCCAAACCTAATTCAATCAAGTTAAAAGAAAATGTTGTCTTATATAAGCCCAAGAAAAAGTCATTTTTCAACCCATGTGAGACAAATTTTTTTGCTTTTATTCATGTCCTCCTTATTGATAACTTTGACTTTTATTATATTTTGTCTAAAAATATTAAAAAATTAAAATTATTCGTTTGATAAAAAAATTAAAAAAAATAAAAAAATAAAAAAATAAACTAAAAATATAAATTCTCAAAATATTTTATTTAAATTTTTATAATTTTTAAAATACAATAATATTTTTTATTTATAATTTTTTTATTACGACTATTAACTATATATAATTATTAATATTAAATATAAGAATGATAAAATTGTTCATTTAGAATAAAAAATAAAAAAATTAACTTAAAAATTAAATTACTAAATAATTTATTTTAAATCTAATTTAATTTTTTAAAACTAAAAATAAAAAAATTTAAAATAAAATTTTAAGCTAGTTGCGTCGAGTACTCAATCAACAATGAGCTGGTCTCAACACGTGCTCATTGGTCTGTCTGATCAACCTACGTCTCAGAAGCGTCCTCATGCCCAACAAGTAACCGACATGATAGCTTGCTAATTCGGTGATCTATTAAAAAACCAAACGTCCAAACAAGATGATATATATATATATTAATCATCGTTGAAAGAGTGATGAATAAAAAATATATAATGTATAAATATTTATACTATACGAAATGTTTTAATATTTATAAAAATTAAAAAAATTAAGAAGAAAAAATAATTCTATATTTTTTATCTGTTTCAAACTGTACAATATATGGCCTATTTATAAGCGAATAGGGAAAAACAATAAGTAAGATACAATAGAATCAAATCAAAATTAATCTAATCAATCTAATATTCTAATCAATCTAAATCTAATATTTCAACATTTCTCCTCAAACGCGAGATGACGAAGTCAGCTGAAATTTGAAAATTAGAGCACGAAGGCGACCCGGATGATGGAATTTTGTGAAAAGGTCGGCAAGTTGATCTTCAGAAGAGACAGATCGGAGATGTAGGGTGCCCTTTTGGAGG
>JAOTRH010028474.1:2732-18329 GCA_034768845.1 Heliamphora exappendiculata | reverse complement strand
AGATCACATGCACCGGACAGATGCCATGAGCCGATTTGACATTTTTCTTGAGATGGCTGGGACCCCTACTACAGAGCGGTTGGGACCTGAGGGAGACTACATAACATAGGCCGAGGAAAATGTTTGAACTACTGGGTCCTGGCCCAGCTATGCCCATGGTAGGAGGAGGAGACGAGCACCGAAGGCTGTCCCTAATGCGGGTGCTAGAGTAAAGGCTGGTGCTGGTGCTGGAGCTACTACTGGTGTTAGAGTTGCTGTTGCTACTGCATGAGTTGCTGCTGCTGTTAGAGTAGATGCTGCTACTGTTGGAGCCAGTGGAGCTATAGAGGTGCACTGGATTGTATTGGTCCTTGTCACCGGTTATCCTTTTGATATCCCCATTCCAGTTCCTCCAGCTCTGGAGTACAGATCGATTTACGCCTGGGATTGATCTTCCTTTCATTGTTTTCTTTTCTATCTTTCCTTTGTTTAGAATGCTTATCTCTTGTTCTTTTTGGCAAACGAACCAGGCTTGGTTAGATCGCCTCATGCTGGTGGTGAGCGGTATGCAGACTTTGATATGCCAATAGGATGCCGCTCTGCGTACAACTGGGGTTATCTTTGTCCCTCAGCCAGTTGTGATAGTGAGTATTTCCCAACTTTCCTTTTTACTATAAATTTCTTCATTCTTTTCCCTACTTATCTTTATTCCTCTATTCTTTCATAGCCACGTCCCCTAGCTCAAAATGTTGTCGAGCCACAGGTCTAGAGTGAGCCACATCTTCTAGTTCCTGCACCTTTTTTAGGTCGTGCCTCTTTTTCTAGTGGTTTCTCTAGAGGGTCTATTTGTTTCACCAGGAGCCGTTCTCGCGTTGTGGTTCTTCTTTAGATGGCGGTGGTGATAGCGATGACCAAGAGGAGTTGTTCGAGGATATCATTTCAAATGAGACCGAGCCCAGAGACACTGAGAGAGAGAGAGAGAGAGAGAGAGAGATTCCCCCCTTTTATACATTCTGACACATTTTGATACATTTGATTTTTTAGGCCTGTGTGCCCCAGTTTATTTGTTGATGGGCTTGGGTGCCCATGCTTCATACTTTCTTATACATTTGGGCCTTTGTGCCATTTGCTGCTTTTTATATACATATGCTTGCACCTTATTTAGCGAGCATGGATGTTTGATTCCAATAACAAAGGTTACAGAATACAAAAACTGCAAAAAGGGACAAAATAAGGTGCTCGCCACCTTTGAATGTGGTGGTTGCCACATTGAAAACTGGCGGTCGCCACAAAGTATAAAAACTAGGTGGCAGTTGCCAGATGTGGAAGGTGGTGCCCTTGTACTATGTACCTTTTAACATAGCGGTCCCATACTCAGAGGTGGCGATCTCCACATTCATTATACTTCTCCGAACCTTTTGGTGTTCATCCTTTTCTTGCCTTATAAATATAGCCTAGGGGTCCGCATTTTCTGTCACTTTCGTTATGATGGCTTCCTTCCACAGCCCACTTTTTGCATGGATTGAGGAGTTTTCTCATGTGGAATGTTTAAACTTTGCATCGTTCCGTATTAATTCCTTATTCTCTCTAATGATTGTCAAGATTAATGAATCACTGCTAAAGGCTGTTTCCCAACTATGAGACCCACAATCCCGTGATTTCTTCTTTAGTCTTGAAGAATTGTGCCCCATTATAGAGGAGTTTACTGCCATTCTGGATCTGACCCCGAGAAAATCTGTAGTTGTGCCAACTTTCTTCCTCTCTAGCAGACAACAAATAATATAATTCTGTGGCTTGATAAAAATGGAGGATTCTCTCTTGACATCTGATGACTGCCTCTATATTCCTTGGATTATTGAGAGCTTTTATCCTTTCGGTAACCTCAGTGACCTTAGTCTTCAAGTACGACGCCGCTATGCTTTGTGTTTTTGCTTTCTTCCTTGTTACCTTCTCATTCCTTCTGATGGACGAGTCAGCTGCTCACTAGTTGATATTGCGGGTCAAATGTGGTTGGGCAAGGATTTTGTTTCGATGGTTCTTATTGAGACTCTGATTGGCTTGGACGTTATTTGCTAAGGAGAGACTACTACTTTTGCTGGCAACCCCTTGCTTCTTCAGGTAAGCTTAAAGCCTTTTTTTCTCATTTCTCTTAACAGTCTTTAAACACACTGTCGGCTGAAAACACACTACCTTCGGTCCCAATATATTTCCTCTTCGGGTTTTTTTGGGGGCTTCCTGCTATGCGCTCGAGCGGGTTAGTTTCACCCCAACTCAACCATTACTATCAATTTTAATGATTTCTCTTAGTTCTTAACCCGTTTTAGATATGGTTGGTGGAGAAAGTGAATCTTATGCAGAAATTGGCAACTGATAGATGTAGTGTGACAGCCCTTATTTATCACCCTTACTATCAGATATCTACTACTCAGATGGCTTGGTGACAGTATCTTTCCTCTCTGACAGGAGCAGATATTACCTGGTAGTGCTCTTGGTGGCAGATTCCCACCATGACTTTGACCACTATGGATCATCCCGGTGTCCTGCTGATTGGCTTACGATAGTCTACATTCTATTATCCACACCAGATCATGCGACAGTTTGATCGCAGTTAGATTATATTCCACGGTGTTCGAGGTCACTTTTACTCATCTTCACTCCAGGCCCCACTTCTAGTGAGGTATCAGGAGGCTTGGTCATCTTGCTCCCTGATAGAGATGCAGGAGCTGTAGTGCCCAAAACACCCTGATGAGTACAAGGCATGGCTGACCCAAGACAGAGACAAACGAGACATGAAGAAAGAAAAATACGGAGCGAAGAGGACGGAGATTTAAGGAACTTGCTTTGTTTTTTTTTTTTTCAAGATTTCATAGCCTTCTTTTTATTATTAGAGTTTGGGACTTGCTCGCCTGCATTTGTTTTCAAAACGTTGTAACTGATGCTGAAAATGAAGTATTCCACCTTTATTTTGAAAAATATTTGCAATTATCTTAAGTTTTTTGATTTTTTCAATGTGAATGACTTTATTATAAAAATTAAAAGACAACTTTTCATTGATTTTACTTAGATTCAAAACTAGCTAAAACAAAAAAAGTGGTTAGACTTCTTAACATAAGCTACCTATTTATCCCAAGAAAGTGAAATCAGGTCTTAACGTAGTTTGAGCTTGATTTACTCTCGGATGTTAACACTTTCCTTTTGTGATGTCATAACTTTTTCCAAAGTCACTCTTTCAAATTTCTGGCCTTGCGGGCTGCTTTAACTTTTACTTGGGTCGCCCTTTTAATTTTGAACTCAGTGAGCATTTATTTTATTTTATTTTTCTCTTAAGGATAGTATTTCTTGAGCTGGTTCAGGTTGATCGGAGTGGAGAACGTATTGCAATCCAAATCCATGATAATTACTAAACCACCAGTTATGATGGTTTTAACAAAAAATGGCCCGAACCAATTTGGCTTGAACTTGCCCCTTGGGTCAAAGATGGGGGATCGAATTTCTTTAAAAACCATGTCACCTTCTCTTAAGTCTCAGGTCTTAATCTTCATGTTGAATGCTCTGGCTATCCTTCTTTGGTACTCTTGTATATGAAATAGAGCCTACAGACTTCTTTCATCAAATAAAAGTAGCTCTTGCATCCGATTTCTCTACCATTCTTCCTCTAGAATACTGGCCGCAGCCACCACTCTTAGTGAAATGATTTCCACCTCAATGGGCAATACAGCTTCCATCCCATCCACTAAATAATAAGGTGTAGTTCTTATTGAAGCTCTAATTGACGGCCTGTACCCCCAAAGTGCAAACGGTAGATGTTTTGGCCAATCTTTATGTGAGTTGATCATCTTTTGTAGAATCTTCTTTGCATTCTTGTTTGTTGCTTCGATTGCCCTGTTGGTTTGTAGTCGATATGGTAATGACTTGTGAGCCACTATCCGGTATTCTTCAAAAAGGTCCAAGACCTCACCTTAGAAGTACGAGCCATTATCTGAGATAACTTCATGAAGAACCCCGTATTGACCAATGATGTTCTGCTTGATGAATTTGGCAACGTGAGAGGCTTTCAATACCGAGTAGGAGGCAGCTTCCACCCACTTGGTAAACTAATCAATGGCCACCAAAATGAACTCGTTCCCATTTGAAGCCTTCGGAATTACCTTGCCAATCACATCAATGCCACATACTGCAAATGGCTATGGGGATGTTAGGCTGTACAGGTGGGATAGGGGAATGTGCGTAAAGTTTGCATGGATTTGACACTTATGGCACCTCCTCACAAACTGTATACAATCTATCTCTATTGTCATCCAAAAATACTTTTGTTGTAAGATCTTCTTGACTAACATATTTACACTCATGTGAGGCCCACAGACTCCTGCATGTATCTCTTTCATTAACTCTTGGCCTTCCTCACTGCTAACACATAGCTTGTTGACTCCAGAATGCCCTTGTTTATATAATTTTCCATCGAAAATGACAAATTGTGCAGATAATCTCTTTATTGCTCTTTTGTCCTTTTTCCACACTTAGCTTTCATCAGTGCTTTCTTCAATTGCGGCTATCATCTCGTATGCCGATTTTCTCTTCTGCTCAATTATCAATGGTCTCATCCTGACCCCGTATGGTATATCAATAATTGATGCCATAGTAGGTGTGTCGGCAAACTTGTTCTATAATCTCAAAACATGAGTGAAAACTACTGATTCAAAGTACGGTATTAGCTTTTTCAGCTCTTGATGGTAGAGAATTAACGTTACATCCTTAACCTTCCATTCTCCACTTACCTGTAAGACCACCAATGCTGGGTCCCCAATGACTTTCAATTTCTTTGCCCCTAGTTCTAGAGCTGCCTCCAACCCTGCCAAGCACGCTTTATACTCAACTTGATTGTTGGTAACGTCGAAGTTGAGTTTTAGGAATAAAGGAACATGTGATTCGTCGAGAGTGACAAGGAGAACTCTTATACATAGCCATACTGATTAGATGTGCTATCAAAATACAGAGTCTACTTGTCGTCCTCGACTCCCATCAGCTGCTCATCAGGGAACTGGAATTCTATAACTTCGTCTCCCTCAACTGGTTGGTCTGCTAGAAATTCTGCTACTCTCTGCCTTTGACTGACTTCTTGGTGACATACCTGAGTTCAAACTCTGACAACAACAACAACCACTTAGCTAGCCTTCTTGTTAATGCCGACTTCTTGAACAAGTATTTTAATGGGTTCATTTGGGAAATGACATTCACTGTAAAAGACATGATGTAATGTCTTAGCTTTTGGGAGGCCCAAACCAAGGCCTAACATGTCTTTTTCAGCGGCGTATATCATTTTTGAGATCCATTTATCTTCTTGCTCAAGTAGTAGATTTCCTTTTCAATTCTGATCCTTCCTGTTCCAACATACATTCTATAGCCGAGTCAGTTACTAACAAATAAAGAATCAATAGCCTATCAGACTCAGGAGGAGCTAGAACAAGTGAATTTTGCAAATACTAACGCAGATCTTCAAAAGCGTCTTGGTATTTTTGATCCCGTTCAAACTTGATTCCTTTCTTTAGAAGGAAAAATAACAGCTCAGAAGTGGTTGCCAGCGTTAGTGTGAACCAACTGATGAACTGCATCTTGCCCAGAAAGCCCTGACTTCTCGTTCGGTCTTTGGAAGAGGCATTTCCATGATTGCCTTGATTTTCAATGGATCAAGCTTGATGCTTCGTTGAGTAATCATGAATCCTAGCATTTTTCCTGTAGTGACTCCAAAGGCACACCATTGTGGGTTGAGCCACATCTTATATTTCCTAATTCTTTCAAAGAACTTCTGCAACGCTATGATGTGGCCATCTCGATCATTGGACTTCACTATCATATCATCCACATACACCTTGACTTCCTTGTGTATCATGTCATGCAGTAAAGTAGTGACTACTCTTTGATAGGTTGCCCCTACTTTCTTCAAATCAGATGGCATTACACGATAATAGTAGGTGCCCCAAGGTGTAGTGAATGTTGTCTTTTCTTTGTCTTCGGGGTCCATTAGGATCTGATTATACTTAAAAAAACCGTCCATGAATGACAATAGAGCATGCCTTGCTGTGCTATCTACCAAAACGTCAATATGTGGTAGTGAAAAATCATCTTTTTGGGCAAGCTTTGTTGAGATCCCAAAAATCTACACAAACTCTCATGCATCCGTCTTTCTTCAAAATCGAAACAATGTTGGCCACCCATTCTGGCCGTATTCGTCTCAATTTTTGTCTGACCGGTTTAGCATAAGGATACAAAGGAATTTGATGTTAGACAATATCGGGATTAATACCAGGCATATCCTCGTAAGACCATGCAAATACGTCTTTAAATTCTTTTAATAAGGTTATTAATTTCTCATGTTCAACTAAAGATAATGAAAATTTGATTTGTACAATTTGTGGATTAGTTTCATTGCCCAGATTAATTGACAAAGTTTCTCAAGTTATAGGTTGTGCATGCATTCTTCTTCTCTTTTTATTAAAAGTTTTATTTCTTCGGGAATATTCCCGTCGAATTCAAAATTGTCAGAAAACATATGAAATAAATCAAACAAAGTAGAGAAATCATAAATCTTGTTCACTCCATTGATATTGAGAAACGGAATTATAAGATCAAAAGCAGCAAGAGAGGATGTACAAACATATGTGCCCTCCAACTCAACATCCATCTTATTAAAGGAAAAAACAGACACATGCATGATAGATTTGGACTCGAAACCAGCATCATACAAAGCAAGGGACTCTAGGGACCAATTTTTGACTTCTTTTGCAACCATGTTAACAATCAACCCGATGTAATCAGTTGACACATTGCTTCCCAACAACAGGCAATCTTGATCTGCTATACCCATCCCACGAAACAATGCCTCCATGTTGGTGCCATCCAGTTGATCACCCCAGTCTTTATCCCCTTGAGCCTTTCTTTCTTCCTTCTTTTCTATAATTAACTCCTCTTCTAAATCAGACAATTTATGACTGAAGAAAATCTCCAGTCCTGGTAGCCTATGGTTGGTCTCTTCATCAAACCACGGTTCAGGAAAACCACAGTAAGAAAAATCTTCCCCTTCCTTGACAAAGTATCCATTCAGAGTTCCTGAATACTTGGCCTTTTGCCCCTTTCGTTCCTCTTTTAGCCCTTCCAAATCTTCCATTGTTAGCTTGTACCCCAGACTAAAGCATTGCGAAGCTGGAAATACCTGAATGGGTTCCAAAATCCCCTATTGCTTACACCCCAGCCTCATGCCCAGGAAATAGGATATGTGCCACATCATTGTCGTCACATAGAGATTGATATAGCTTTTCTTTTCTTTTAATAACATTTGTAATACCTGCGCCTCATCATACTAGATTCTACTTAGAAACACATCCTCTTCCCCATGTTGAACCTCCAAAAGAGTCAACCCATCTTCTCTCGGAAGTTGAATAATGTCTTCTCTATTGATGGTGAGTATCACCCCATCTTTAATTAGTTTCAACTTTTGATGCAGGGTAGAGGGTACTGCCTGGATGTTTAGATCATGAAACCAAGGTCATCTTAGCAATAAATTAAAGGACATCGACACATCCAAGACATGAAATTCAACTGATGTTTCTAGTGGCCCAACTGATACTGCAAAGGACACCAAATCGAGCATATCCTGCCTTGTGTTGTCGTATGCCCTAACTCCCTAGTTACTTAGCGTGAAATGTTTTGGTTTCATCCCCAAATATATAGCAGTCTTAAGTGGGTAAACATTTAGAGTTGACCCATTGTCGATGAAGGTAACTGGGACCCATTGTTTCAAGCATTTTACAGTTATATGCAACGGCTTATTATGATTCTTCCATTCCAATGGCAAATCTTTGTCAAAAAAAGAAATTACCTTCGGTGCTACAACTGGAAAAATCAACCCGATCAATTATTCTGGAGTCGCGTCTATTGAGACGTTTGCCTTATTCAAAACTTTCAATACTGCCTATCGGTGTTTGTGTGAAGCTATCAGTAACCCCAAAATACTGAAGTTTGCTTGAGTTTTCTTTAGTTATTTTAGCATAACGTCGTCTTCCTCATCTTGTTCCTTCTCTTTCCCACTATTTTTTCCTTTTTCTAGCTGGGCTAGCTTAAAGTGCCACCCACTTCGAGTTAAATGTTTGACTCCCTCCTCGATATCCCATTATCCTGACATGTTGGTTTGTCTAACCTTTGCCACAGAGGGAGAACTCCCGAACTCCCAAAAGTCGTCTAAACTGTTGCTTTTCGGTCTTTCCTTTCTTTCTTCTTCATCTTCGATCACCCATGTGTTATCAATTTCATCCAACCTTAGATATCTTCCTTGATGTACCCAATCTATTGTTCTTATGCAGCCTAGAAATCTATCCACTTTTCTCCATCTGACTTCATTACTATCCTGACCAACCAGTACGATTGCATTTCATCAACAAAAACCTCTTCTCCGAAGAGCTTGGGAAGGGTGATTCTATCTAGAACATGACCAAAACCATATGGCCTTACCAAATAGTCCAAAGGCCAATCATCGTCATCATTATGTTTTTCTTGGTCTTATACCTGGATTATCATTCCATGGCCTTCTCAGGCTGCATCATTCCATTCCTCTATCATACCCCAACCATTCCCAGCCATGATTAAGGAATAAGACTAATCTTTCTCAATCGAAATACGTGGGCATGAGGGACGTGCTGAACAAATGTAGTGATTGGGATCATCCAACTGCCCTAGTTGAATAAAATTTACCCCACTTACTTAGCATTATTCGGCAATGGGCTGGTAGTAACATTGGGTTTTTTAGTAGCCGTGGGTGGAAAAATGATCCGGTATAGGCAAGGGGTCTAAAAGTTTGATTAGCCCCTTCTCGACAAGTCGATTCAGGTCTGTGGACAATGGTATGTTGAGGGGGTAAAAACTCTCTTTGGCTTCTGTTGAAACTATTGGTTATTACTTGATTGCGGACTAGAAGATGAGGGATTTAATTGTCCAAAATGAGGATTCAGTAAATTAACCTCATTTGAACAGGAAATGAAGTTCATAGCAGGGGTGGGTTGGTTCTGGTTGTTTGCAGGGTATGCTCTTCACAATTTTTGACTTGTCTCTGATTTCTCGATATCCCCAGCCTGAAAGCATCTTTAATCTAAACACCTGCGTTGAATAGTTGCTTAAAGGTGATAGTAGTTGTGTATTCAGAAACTGCTTCAGCAGAGACTGCAAGTTCTTCACCATAATTTTGACTTATTCTTTTTCAATTGGCCGATTTGTTATTTTGGCCAGCTTTTCCCTCCACCTCGTTACAAAGTCCATGAATGATTTTTGGCCCTCTTGCCAAGTGGTTTTGAGTTCTCGGGTAGTGACGTCTAATTGGACATTGTAGTTGTACTGACTGAGAAAGGTGGTATCAATTTCTTTTCATGTCCTACTTTTTGCAACATCCAGTGAGAGAAACCATTTATGCGCTACCCTAGAGAGTGATCAATGAAACAAATAGGCCTTTAGCTGATCATCAATTCCCATGGGGGAGAGAGTACCAATGTACATCCTCAGATGAATCCGGGGATCTTTAATACTGTCGAACTTCTCCATTTTTGGCATCTTAGATTTTGTTAGTAGCTTGGCATTCGGGAATAAGTACAAACCGCGTACATCAAGCATGTATTCATCCACTCCCTTGCCTTTCTCAGTAGTTTTTCCATTCTGTCGACCTTTTTCAACAGCGCAGACTTCCTAGATTGGGCTATATTTTTCTCCTCTACTATGATCTGACGAGGAACCCGCAGTGGTATAACGACATGTGGCACTTTCTATCCCTGATTATCTGCCCAGAAGACTTCCCCATTCTCATTTGTAACGTCTTGCTACTCGTTTACCCCTGGTAAACAAGCTTGGATTGCTAAAATCTGAGCTTGACACTGGTTCTGAGCCTGCGTCTACTATTCAACTGCCCTCTGTTTCTCAGTAATTGCCCTTATCAAGGCTATCAAGTTCACTTTATTTTCTTTTATATCAGATAATTTGGCCATTTATTTGGATATTCAGTAGGGTCTCTCAATTTTTGCCCGAGCCCAAATACGTATTAAATACGAACCTTCTAACTCAATGATCTAGACCCAAAGCAAAACTTGATAATCCATGAAAATAGAATCACTGGTATCAGATACTTCTTGAAAAGAACTCTGATAATAGTTAGCAAATACTTCAAATACCAAAATAGCTAACCACAAGCAGATATACATGCCAGTGTTGGGCCCATATTGGTAGCATAACGACTGAAACCCCAACAACCAAGGACCAACATGAAAAATTGAGAGAGGGACTAGCAAAACTCTAAAAATAAGATTTACCCCAAGATTTTAAAGGAAAAATGGGTAGCACTCCGGTTAGAAAATAGCTTTAAGCCAAACAAGACCGGTTTATCCTAAGATTCTAAAAGAAAATCATATAGCACTCTGGCAAGATAACAGCTCCTCAAAACAAGAACCTGAATAGGGGTTTGGGAAGATAAGCCTAAATGGCATCGAGGGTACAAAGCCAACAAGCAAAGGAAAACTCCAGAGAGAGAAAACTATTCTAAACCAACAACAAGGCCTAAGCCAACAAATAGGGCAAAACTCAAGATTCTAGATCAACAGATAAAAAATCAGGCAATGACCAAAGAGGTAAACTATTTTAAAACGAAGGCACTAAAAAAAGACCTGGGTTAAAGCCCAGATAAGAGACTATCTTAGTCTAAACAAATAAACGAAGGTCTTACATAAACACAAGCAAAACATCAATTAAATAAAATAAATAATCCTATTGAGTTAATACTTAATAGTGGATTCTAAGCAATTATATGCAGAAAATGCCAATTTTGGTCAATAATCAGGGTACCGTTTGAATGGAGTTGAGCATATACCTCCCATGCATAATGTGGTGCAGGACATGGTTAAGTGGTACGTAAGAGCTCTTTTACTACACATGTGAACGCATGCAGCCAGTAAAGCTTACTTGTCTCCCCAACATAGCCTCGAGACAGTAAAATAACCAGGGTATCGGGTCGACCAGACAAGGGCTGAAAACAATGCAAATGCGTGCGAGAATACAAATGAGAAATTCATATTAAGAACCAATGATGTGTTCAAGTCTAGTTTGGTTATTTGTTTTGAAAAACAAGTCCCTAGCAAAGTTACTAGAATATACTGTGGCGCCGAGATTTAAGATTTTTAGGTCAGAAAGAAGAGAAATCAAGAAATATTTAGAAAATATTTTTACACCTTGAAAATTAAATTTTAAAAACCCATTTTTTGTGAAAATAGAGTCGTCACTTAATTTTTGAGAAAAATTAAGAAAAACAAAATAGGCTACTGATTTTTAAAACATTAACCAAAGAAAATAGGGGTCTCGGGGCTAAGATACGAACCAGGAAAGGTATTGTTGGAGGCAAAACTATAAAGATCATTATTTTTGTAAATTATTTTTCGATGAAAAAATAACTAGACGGGCAATCGCCGAAATGAGCTCCAAATAAAACCCGTACTACTACATTTAATTTAGACGAGTACCTTTTAGGTCGATTCTCCAACTAAAAATTTGATTCTGAGTTGAAGCTCCCGTCAGATCTTCTACTGTTATTCCCTTATGCGATTCCTGAACGTAGTGTGGGCTACGATCCTTCGAGAACTCGTATCGACAGAACCTGGTCAACCTAAGTCTTTAAGACAAGTTATGAATCTGGTTCAGCCTACCCGCATATTTTTAGGGCTACAGTAAGGACCTGTGGAGTAATTATGACGTAGACTTCTATTATAACCCAGATACGTATCCAGCGATTTTCGTAATTAAGCAAACCTCTTAGCAGTATCTGTAATTATGAAAACCTTGTAGCGGTTTCTACAATTTTCATAAAATACTAAATTACAGTTTACACCACTAAAGAACTATAACTGAACTCTTAGCCATAATCTTAAGAGCTTCTTGTATTGAGGTCCTGTTATTAAATACATAACTCATCTCCCCACGTTAAGATTCTCGATACTTGCCAATTAAATTTAATTACTTATAATTTAATTTAATCGGCTTCTTTAAATTCTTTAAGCCCTTCTGCTTAACTTATTTGACTACTGGATAATCAAATCCACCTGCAGAGTTTGGCTCAGGCAAAACTTATAAGCTTCCTTAAAGTGGTATCGTTAATCCTGATCATTCGAGATGTGAATTTTGTCAATAATTAATATTCACCATACAAATAATACCGCTATCCAGCTCACTGAAAATATAGATCCATATAAGATCGCACTCCCTAGTGAATCAAAACAACAAATATTAAATATACGTAAATAACTAATTATTTCAACATTAAGAGAATAAGCACTCTTATAATAACCTTGAGATGTAAATTAATTTATATAGTGAGTATAAAATTAATTACTCTATTGTGTCCTCTTCAATACACACAAAGTGTACTAGCACAGAGAGTCGGAACAATAGACGACATTATTATTTATTCACCGTAACCAAGATAGGCCTAATAAAACTCTGTGCTATAGTCGTACCGATGGTATATCCATTTCCATCTAAACTGTGAACAAATATTTATATTCTACAAGAACCTAAAATTTGGTCTTTTGTGTGCAAGCGTACTCTACACACCAGATTAAATACTGTACAAAATAAAGGACATCCATGCATAATATTCAAAGAAATAATGTCGTATACATTGCTCATTAAGATTCTAATAAAATAAAAAATTAATTTTATTAAAAAGTAAAATTAAATACTAAAACTAAATAAATCCATAGTTTTTAGCATACAACCCTAATAATCTCCCACCTATACTCAAAACCATGCACCCATACCCTCTAGATGACTATCAAAAGTCTTAACCAGTAAGTTTTTTGTAAAAGGATAAGCAAGGTTGTCTCCTAATGCAATCTTGATCATAGCAACATCACTCTTCTGTAAAATTTCTCATATCAGATGATAATTGCGGTCAATGTGATTTCATTTCTTGTGGATTCTTGGTTCCTTCGAGTTTACAACCCCTCCACTATTATCACAATAAAGTGTAATAGCCGACTAAATTGAAGGGACCACGTCTAGATCCAACAGGAAGTTCCTGAGCCATATGGTCTCCTTGGCTACTTCAGAAGCTACTACGTACTCGGCTTCTATGGTGGAATCAGTAATGCAGGACTGTTTAATACTCCTCCAGCTAATAACTCCACCTCCTAAGGTAAGCACATATCCCAAGGTAGACTTACAAAAATCTTTATTTGACTAAAAATATGAGTTTGTGTACCCAAAAGGTACTAAACTATCTACCTGGTAAGCCAATATATAATCCTTAGTCAAATAAAGATTCTCCCAAGTCCTTCATATCGAATTGCTGAGATAACCATACTTTTACCGTAGATAATGCCCCTACATCATTTTCGATTAGCAAGATATCATCTACATAAAGTACTAGAGAGATTACCATGCTTTTGTCACGCTTCTTGTACACACAGGACACATCTCGACTCTGATCAAAACTATAAGATTTTATGGCATAATCAAATCGAGTATTCCAAGACCTTTGTTAGCCCAAGGGCTCTTTATATTGATTTTGATAATTTTCATAAATTTATTTTCTAAGAATAAATGAATTTAAAAGGATAATAATTATATTTTTCAAAAAGAAAGTGTTAACACGTATTGAACAAATGGGTTGACACCTTTAGCCAAAAGAAATAACTTATATCTCAAGAGGATTAAAACATCTAAGTATTCTTGAAAATATTTTGTATAAATCCAATTGATAATTGAGTTAAAATTTTAAAGCAAAGTACACTTGAAGCTATTAAGTGTGTCAACAATTTTGAATAAATGGTTTGACACCCTAACTATTTGATAAAGATGCTTTCACGTATTAAAAATTTGTGTCGACATAAATAAGTTCTGTGTCAATACAAAAGAGCGGAAGCTCTCTAGACTCAAAATGAGTCGACACAAATTGGTTTTGTGTCGAGACAAAAGTAGTTTCTCACTTTTGGTATCCAGACCTTTGAGTCGACACAAAAGAACCAAGGTCACCTGTAGATTTCGATTATCGACACAAAGTTGAAGATGAGTCGACACAAATATATCCAGCCTACCTGAAGAAGTTTGGTGTAGACACCAAAGACTAAATGAGTCAACACAAATATACCGAGGGTTTCTGCAGAAGTCTAGTGTCGACACCAAATAAGATTTGTGCCAACAGGAATGGTCATGTCCTAGATGCTGAAGTTTAAATGAGTCGACACAATATCCATTTGTGTCGACACCATGGTGTTGGTGAGGAAGATTACAGAATTTGTGTCAGACATCTCAGAAGATTTGTGTCGACCCAATCACTTGAAGATCCCTGCCCTAGACATTTTGTGTCGGCACCTGAGGCTGAATGGATTGAAACTGATATTAGAGAGATCCAAAAAAGTGCTAAGGCTGTGAATCTCTTATATTGCTCACTTAACCCAAATGAGTTCAATAGGATCTCAACATGTGATACCGCAAAAGAAATATGGGATAGACTTAAAGTTACCAATGAGGATGCTAACCAAGTGAAGGAGTTCAAAATAAGTCTACTTGTGCATAACTATAAGTTATTTAAATTTAAGCATGATGAAGCTATATCTGATATGTTTACTTGCTTTACTAACATTATTAATAGACTAAAATCTATTGACAAGATTTATACAAATGCAGAAATGGTGAGAAAAATTCTTAGGTGAATGCCTAAGAGTTGGGAAGCTAAGGTTACATCTATCTAAAAAGTCAAAAACCTCAACACGCTCAGCCTAAAAAAACTTATTGGTTCTCTCATGACCCATGAGATGAACATAAATATGGACAATGAGGATGACAACAAAAAGAAGAAGGGCATTGCCTTCAAATCCTCAACTCATGACAAAAAATCCGAGGAAGATTCCTCAAGTGATGAGAATGAAGATATGGCTCTCATCACGAAGAAATTCAAGCGTTTTCTTAGAAATAAGAAATAAGGAGGAAGAAGATTCTTAAAGAAAGAAGGATATAAAGGTAAGCCTAACAAGTTCAAATGTGATTCTAGCAAATTCAAAACAGATCACAAGAAGGATGAAATAATGTACTATGAATGCAAAAAACCTAGACACGTCAAAGCTGAATGTCCATAGTTCAAAAAGCAGTTTAAAAAGGGGTTCAAAAAGGCCCTGATAGCTGCATGGGGTCAAAGCGATGACAGCAGCTCCGAAGATAAAAACGAAAAAAATGAAGTTGTAAATCTATGTCTCATGGCTAGAGAAGATGATGAGGTAACCCCTGACCCATTTTTCTTAGATGAATTGCAAAGTGTATTTGAAGATTTGCATGATGAATTGAGAAAAATGTGTGCAAACAACTCTATTTTGAAAAAATTAGTTCTTTCCTCTTCATGTGAAATTGAAACCTTGAAAGATAAAAAAACTTTCTTTATTAAAACAAGTTTCTGTTTCGAAAAATGAAAACAAGGTTTTGATTGAAAAAGGTTGAAGACCTTACCAAAACCATTCATAAGTTCACTCAAGGAAAGAACAACCTAGACAAACTTCTTGGCATGAATAAATATGTTTTTGGCAAAGCCGGGATAGGGTATAAGCCAAA
>JAOTRH010028463.1:0-21349 GCA_034768845.1 Heliamphora exappendiculata | reverse complement strand
AGCATGTATATATTTTTGGCATTGAATTGTCTCCCAATAAGTCCCACTATCTATGACTTCAATGAAAGTTGTTATTCCTACTATTGTTGAACACCATCATGACATGGAATAACAAATAAATGAACATATACTCCATAACAAGATTGTCAACAATGCAGAATTGGTAGAAGAACCACAAGATATAACATTAAAAAGATCTCAAAGAGAAAGGAGATCAGCTATTTCGAATATCTATGTGGTATATTTAGAAGAATTTGTTATGATATTGGGACAAGTAATGATCTGATTTCATTTTTAGATTCAATGAAAAGAGTTAATTCTGTTAAATGGATAGATGCCATAAATGATGAGTTGAGATCAATGAATTAATGAAGTCTAGGATCTCGTTGAATGGCCTAAAGGATACAAGAAAGTTAATTGCAAATGGGTCTTTAGAATCAAACGCGACTCCGAGGGTAATATAGAACGACATAATGCTAGACTTGTAGCCAAAAGTTTCACTCATAAAGGAGGCATTGATTATAAAGATATTTTCTCGTCTGTATCCAAGAAAGACTCACCTAGAATTATTATTACATTGATAGCTTATTATGATTTAGAGCGGCATAAAATGGATGCAAAAAATGCTTCTCTAAATAGATGTTTAAATAAAAAGTCTATATGGATCAAGCTAAAGGTTTTTCCATTAAAGAAAAGGAACACTTGGGTTGCAAACTTAAGAAATCATTATAAAGACTTGAATTAGTTTCTCGACAATAGTATCTTAAGTTTAATAATACTATTACTTTATTTGGATTTATAAAAAAAACACCACTGATCGGTGTATATATATAAAGGTTAGTAGGAGTAAGTTTATATTTTTTATTTTTATATGTTGACAATATATTGCTTGCTAGTAGTGGTATTGATTTATTGCACGAAACTAAGAAGTTTCTCTAAAAAAAACTTTAAAATGAAAGATATGGGTGTGTCAACTTACATGATAGGAATAGAAAATTTCTAGGATAGATCACATGGATTATTTGGGTTGTCGTACAAAGTATATATTGAAAGAATTCTAGAGAGATTCAGTATGGAGAAGTGTTCCGGTGTTGATACCCCTATTCAAAAAGGGGATAAGTACAGTTTAATGCAATGCTCGCAGAATGATTTGGAATGTAAAAAAATGAAAAGAATTCTTTATGCATCTGCAGTAGGAAGCTTAATGCATGCACAGACTTGTACAAAAATAGATATTAGTTTTGCAGTTGATATGGTAGGCATATACTAAACCAATCCTAAAATAGACCAATGGAAAGCTGCAAAGAAAGTGATAAGGTATTTACAAAGAACAAAAGACTACATGCTCACATTTAGAAGGTTTGATAATCTTGAAGTGATTAGCTATTTAGATTTAGAATTTTTTTGAGGTATTAATAGTAGAAAGTCCACTTTTGGTATTAGTTGGTGGGGCAATATCGTGGAAAAAGGCAAAACAAACTATCACATCATCATCTATTATGGAAGGTGACTTTGTGGCATGTTTTGAGGCACAGTTCATGGATTATGGTTATATAAATTTATTTTGAGACTTGGGGTGGTTGACTCTATTATCAAGTTGTTAAGAATATATTGCGATAATTCTGCAGTTCCATTTTTCTCTAAGAATGAAAAGTATTCTAATGGTATTAAACATATGGAATTGAAGTACTTTATCGTTAAGGAAGAAGTTCCGAAACAAGCAATGTCAATAGAACACATAGGCATATAACTTAAGGTTACAGATCCATTAAAGAAGGGGTTACCGCCAAAGATGTTTAAGAAACATGCTAAGAGAATGGGTCTTGAATGTAACCCATAATAGTTGTTAGTTATATTTTTATGGACTGCATTATTCATTTTATTTTATTTGATACTTTGAGTTCTCATAATTGTGTTTATGATATTTTCTGTTTTAATTATGTATATACATGTATAAGAATTGATGAATGAACGAACGAATGATAAACAGGGATAATCCAAGGTAAAAGGACATCATATTGAATCTTTTGAATGAATTTCTCATTTATAGATCATATGAAAGGGGTTGCTAGTGTTGTGGTACATGGAATGGATCATATCACTTATGATGTAAGATTGACATAACTCACATTAGTGAACTGTTTAATTTTAATATTATAATGGTCTGATTTGAATAAGAATTGATGTGATTTATTGTGCGCCTAATTTTAATCTTATTAAACCTCTTAGGTTATTATATGGGTCAAGTGGGGAAAAATTAGATTAAATATTTATTTAATTTAGTGTCCCACATAATTATGGCACATATATTATATGTAATTTTCTATCATTATAGTAATACTTATTTAATTAGATAATTGAAAAGTTATTTCTAAATAAAACTTCTGCTCTAATGAGTTAGTAGAAGTATAATGAGATTAGAAAACTAGTCCCCTCACCACCTATAAAAGTGTATTTAGGGATTCCATTTAAATACTGAAGATTTTGTAGACAAAAAGAGGGAAATAGAGGAAAATCATTATTTCATCAACATCTCAAGTTTGGTGTTCGTGAAGTCAACAACGACAATGAATTCAGGTATAGATGAAAACAGTTCGGTGCGGTCGGTTTTTGTACCCATAAAACCACTGAATTGAATGGATCGGTACTGCATATATCGTAACAGAACTGACCGGTTGGTTGGAGTAAACCAAACAAACCGCATGATATAATTTTTCGGTTCGGTTCGGTCTGCATGGTCGGTTTTCCACTGCTCTGGACTCTGCACTTTTTTCGGCTCAAAATTAAAGCATCAAATCATCCAACTGTTCAGTGTTCAGTGTTCAGTGTTCACTGTTTTATGGCAAAATTGGCTAAACTACTCAAGCAAAATAGGCTCAACTATTGAAGCAAAATTGGCTGAAGTCTCAACTAGACAACTACTCAAGCATCAAACTATACACTCTTTTAAAAAGGCTCAGCAACGCAAGCAAAAAATCAAAATTGGCTCAACTACTGAGGCTTTCAAGCATCAAACATTCAAACTGTTCACTATTTTTAAAAGGCTCAACTACTCAAGCAAATGACTCAAATCAACTCAAAATTAAAGCAAAAAATACTCTACAATCTATATTTCTAAAAGCTCAAGAAAAATCAAAACTCATTACAATTCTTAAAAAAATTTAATTTGAAATCAAACAGTAACTATAAGTAGCAATAATAAAGAGTTAAAGACTTTAACAGCCTCCAAAAATAAAAACAAACAAATCTATAAAACCATAACTGAGTAATTGAATCAATATTACAATAGCTCAACAACAAAAATTACTCAAATCTCAACAACACTATAAAAAAAATGTTAACATTCACCAGGACCACCACTCTTGTCTGCTGTCATCCTGTCACAAAAACTTTCATTCCACAACCCATATAGGTCTCACCTAGGGATGAAAAGAAAACCAAAAAATAGCTACCACTGTGAGTTTATGGCACAAGAAAACAACAACAAAAGACGCATTACTAAAGTAAAGAGGTAACTACAGCTGATAACTAAATTACTAATAAGTAAAAAAGAAAAACACACATTTAGTTGTTAACAAAATCAATCCTCAACAAGTATGGTTTTCCATTGAGCTTGCTACAATACTTCTTAATAAATAAAAATTATGAAAAAATGATGTAGTTAAGACTTCATAGTTAACTAAGTAAAAAGAGGATCACTTGACCAAAAATAATTGACTTTGTGGACTTGTAGTAGTACCTGACTCAAATTTTCCCCCATAATTCATAGAATCTTGAAAGCTAACAGGTGTAGATAAGAATCGAAGCCAATTCTATGCACAAATCATAGCCTCCACCATAATTGGAGATAAGTTACGATGAAACGGATCGAGAATACCACCTCCTGTGTTGAAGGTAAACTCAAAAGCTACAGTAGAAATTAAAATCACGAGAACAACACGTGCTACTTAAGAAAGGTAGGGATATCTACTAGTATCCAAGTATGATAATTTGTTTTCTGCATTATGTTTTGGGGATTGTGAAAATCATGAATGTACTAAATCCTGACAAAATAATATTGCATAAAGATATCTATTTTACACTTGTCACATCTCAAACCACGTGGCAATATCATACACCTACTTCTCATAAGCATGCAAGACTATATTATATATTTTGTTGAGTGTATGTCTTATATTCTGCGGACTCAAATAATTAGTATTTTATTTACATGTATTTCGGCTCGATTAGAGTCATGCATCTATAAATAGTCTAATACATGTAAGATTTTATAATTATAAAATGTTAGAGTTTTTAGAGTTAACTTACAAATAGGACTCTATAATTCTAGTTGTCGTGTGGAGAGTAAATCAAATGAGTAGAAATGTAGGGAGAGATAAAAAAATACCAAGGACACGGGAGTAACCTTTGAGTAGGAAAATGGGATTTATTTCAAGGGCTTAAGTTGTGGATGTCAAATTTTATGGTATTTTTTATCTCGAATTTGTACATTCTACAGTTATAGTTGATTGTTTCTCTCATCCGTATACGTAGGCAGGTTGTGCCGAGCCACGTAGATCCTAATATGATTTTTCTTTAGTGTGTGTAATGATTTTTTTGCTTCCATTCGCATTCGGGGATTGATATTTAAATCCCAACAAGTGGTATCAAAATTAACGGTAAACGATTCGAAGCCGTGATAGGTGAATGAAGCAAGGTATTTTGATTTCGGTTCGTAAAAATCAAATAATATTTTTTTGCCGCACAAAGAAAAAGAAAAAAAATCACAGGCAGTGCAACCCGTTCGGTGAAGCAGCGATGGGTGCTGGTGCTGTTGATTTGCAAAGGAAGCTTGCTGGAACGAAAACCTAGAAGAAGAATGATGAAAAGCGGGCTCTACTTAAGAATTTGCCTTGGGATTGTTAGAGTTTTTATCCAGTGTGGTTTTATTGTTGAAATTGATGGCTCATAATTATTTTGTTATATCGGTTCGTATTTATAACAAAATAATTAAAGAAAATTGTGTCTCTTTAGGTTTTTAGACGTTGCAAATTCATCAGTATGGTCAGAATTTTTAGATTCTTAACGATTTGATGAAATTGAACAGATTATCATAGATTAGGAATGGTCGAGCGAGAACAATGGCGATCAAGAGCGATCGAGTTTGATTGTAGGTGATTAGCAATAATCAAAAGCAATCTGGTTCAATTCATGGCAAAAGACTAATCATCAATAGATATAGCTGTGACTTTAGTTGCAGATGAAGTCAAATCAGACGACGATTTCTTAATTCGACATATGATTAGCAATCATTTCACCTCGACAAATAGGTGTTAGACATCTTAGTGTGGAGGTGCGGGCCATGCTAGTTTGAGTGTAGTAGATTAACGACAATGGCTAAATCGACATCGACACTGATTATCTTCGTGGTGATTTGCAAAATTCAAGCCATGGTGGAGATTGTTGGGTGTATGTCTTGTATTATGTGGACCTATATAATTAGTATTTTATTTACATATATTTAGGCTCGGGTGGAGTTATGAATCCCTAAGGAGTCTAATATATGTAGAGTTTTATAATTATATAATGTTAGAATTTTTAGACTTTGTCTATAAATAGGACTCTATAATTCTAGTTTTCGTGTGAAAAGTAAATCAAAGAGAGTAGACATGTAGAGAGAAATGAAAAAATACCGAGAACACGAGAATTACCTTTGAGTAGGAAAATGGGGTTTGTTTTAGGGGCTCAAGTTGTAGGTGTCAAAATTTAGGGTATTTTTTTTATCTCGGATTTGTACATTCTACAGTTATAATTGATTGTTTATCTTATTCGTAAACGTAGACAGGTTATGTCGAACCACGTAGATGCTTGTATGATTTTTTTTTGGTGTGTAATGATTTTTTGCTTATGTTCGCGTTTGGGGATTGATATTCAAATCCCACCAAGTAGTATCAATGCCAACGGTAGACAATTCGTAGCTGTAGTGGGTGAAGGAAGTAAGGTATTTTGATTTCGGTTCGTATAAATCAAATAATATTTTTTTGCCATACATAGAAAAAGAAAAAAAAATAACAGGCGGTGCAACCCATTCGGTGAAGCAGCGATGGGCGTTGGTGTTGTTGATTTGCAAAGGAAGCTTGCTGGAATGCAAACCTAGAAGAAGAATGATGGAAAGCAGGCTCTACTTAAGAGTTTGCCTTGGGATTGTTAGAGTTTTTATCGAGTGTGGTTGTATTGTTGAAATTGATGGCTCATAATTATTTTGTTATATCGGTTCGTATTTATAACAAAATAATTAAAGAAAAATGTGTCTCTTTAGATTTTCAGACACTGCGGATTCATCGGTATGATCAAAATTTTTAAATTTTGAATGATTTGATGAGATTGGACAGATCAGCATATATTGAGATTGGTCGGGTGAGATCAATGGTGATCAAGAGCAATCGAGTTTGATTGCGAGTGATCAGCGATAATCAGAAGCAATATGATTTAGATTCATGGCGAAAGACTAATCATCAATAGATGTAACTAGGATTTTAGTTACAGGTGAAGTTAAGTCAGACTGCGATTTCTTAATTCGACAAATGATTAGCAATCATAAATAGGTGTTGGGCATCTCAATGCGGAGGTGCTGACCATGCTGGTTTGAGTGTAGCGGATTAACGACAATGGCTGAATCGACATCGACACTGATTATCTTCAAAGTGGTTTGCAAAGTTCAAGCTATGGTGGAGATTGTTGGGTGTATGTCTTGTATTCTGTTGACTTATATAATTAGTATTTTATTTACATTTATTTGGGATGGACTAAAGTCATGAATCCCTAAGGAGTCTAATATATGTAGGGTTTTATAATTATATAGGGTTAGATTTTTAGAGTTTACCTATAAATAGAATTTTATAATTTTAATTGTTGTGTGGAGGGTAAATTAAAGATGGTAGAGATGTAAAGAGCGATGAAAAATACCAGGGACACGGGAGTAACCTTTGAGTAGGGAAACGTGATTTGTTTTAGGGGCTCAGGTTGTAGATGTCGAATTTTGAAGTGTTTTTAATCTCGAATTTGTACATTTAACAATTATAGTTGATTGTTTCTCTTACCCGTAGACATAGGTAGGTTGTGTCGAACCACATAAATTCTTGTATGATTTTTCTTTGGTGTGTGTAATAATTTTTTACTTCCGTTTGCATTCAGAGATTGGTGTTCAAATCCCAACACATTCAATATCAAATATCAAATAAACTCAATATGATTTCTAATTAAAATCTCTCATAAAAAGTTCAATCCCAGGATGACGCCAACAAATTTCTGAAACATTCATAATGTAATCTAACACAAGTTTTATGTTAAGAAATAAATTTAAATATTTCTAATCTCAGCACTTCCCATGAAATTTTTTTGCTCAACTCTAGTCTTTAAAATCTAAAAATAAATAAATAAAATAAATCATAAACTTGACAACTCAACAAATCACCACTACTACTTCTAGCTAGATATATCAAGCATATAGAAAAATAATGTAAAAATTGATAAATTGATTCCTTTTTGAAAAAAATATTAAATGCAAACAAATTTATAATCTAAAGACTAAAAATGTATTAATATTCGTTTTTAGTAAAATAACAAATAAATTAATTTTTAATGGTTTGCAAAAATATATCAATATTTATAATCAAACTAGAGAAATATTTAGAATTAAGCACATGGGATCACAAAAATATATATTTTTCAAAATTTTCAAAATTATTAAAATCCTTGACCTATTTTTTTCTTCATAATAGGGAATAAAAGTAAAAAAGTATTTTTTTTTGGGAACTGGAAATCTTTTAAAAGAATTTTAAAGCTAAAAATGCTAACAATGGTAGAAGACTATTGAGAAATCTTCAACTTTAAGTTAATTAATAATGTTTTAAGTGTACTCACAAATAAGCGTCACGTCCTTCTTTTCCTTCTTTCTTATTCTTTTTCCATCCCTCAACTCTTTCTTTTTTTTCATTCTAAAACTTAGCCAATGCATAAACTATATGCAACTTAGAAGAACACCATTAAAGGTGTCTTAAATATGTGTATTAATTGTATTTTGTGTCACTAATTCAACTACTGAAGTAAATGCATGTTTCTATCTTTAATGTCTCTCTTTCTTTCTTTCTTTTTTTTGCTTTTTGTTTTTTTGGTGTTACAAATCTGCTAGCCCAAAAGAAAAAGAAAAATGATGGAAAAACGAAGGGAAAAACAAGATCGGAAGGCTTTTACACACAAACAATAGCTCTAAAAATTTAGTAAACCAATTCTCGAGCTTCATGCCTCTAACTCCCTCAATTCTGAACAAAAATTTGTCCAATTTTTCCATTTTAAATCTCTTTAATTAAAGACTATCATTTCGTTGCAAGCCATAAAGTGAAGAGTACAGCAAAGAGCAGACATATTCAAATTATTCTTTTGAGATCTTTGAACCACAATCCCACCCACCATTTGATTATACACCCCAAATTTTCAGGGCATACCCAAATCAATCCTCACCACTACAGGATATGACCCCAAACCCTCCAAGCTTTCGAGCATAGTAGGAAGACATGGTTGGTGGATTCAAGCACTGTAACATAGAAAAGACAATTCACAGAGGCACTTTGGGGAATAATATTCCATTTATCCAACAATATGGTACTCTGCCTATTATGGGCAACCATCCATGTATCTGAATTTTTGGTAATAGCCCCCGATCCAGTAGACAACTAACAGTTCTCAATCTAACATCTTTTTGTAAATTTCTTCCTTGATGCCACTACTAAATTTCTTCCTTGATGCCACTACTAAAATGTCTCTTGTTCTTTACCAATCATTTATTTGCCCCCCTTATAATTTGGACATGTAACTCTGTTTCAAAGGCAATTATTCTCTACTCCATTCCTTCACCATGCACCATGTAGATAAAACTACCATGCTTCTAATAAGTTTTTATACATATATATATATATATATATATATATATATATGAATTACACTCTCCTTTACAGTGAAGAACTTCTAGATGCTTTCTAACCATTTTTCTCTTTTTCACCCTTCCTAATCCCTTAACATTCTATGATAGGATCTTCATCACGACAATCCCCCTCTACACCCATGTACCTAGAGCTCTCCAAAACTCTAACCTCTATTTTTTTAATATGATCAAATAGGTTTTCAACTATTTCTTACATACCCATTGTTCTTTGTATTGCTTGTTCTTCCTCTTCACCAAAACAAACTCCCATAAGTCTTCTTGTTTCAATCATCATTACAACTTCCCTCCTAATAATGGAATTGCAATTCTGAATATCTTGTGTGGATAGTGAAGTTATATCTACGATAGGTGTAAGTTTTTGTTTGCCCTTCCTTTCTGTAAAAAAAATTTAAAAAGATAATATTTTTAACATCGATTATCAATCACATCCACACAAATCATTTAAAGAGAACAAACCACAACACCAAGATTTTAACGTGAAAAACTCAAATAGAAAAAAATCACGGGACATACCAAGTCCAGGAACCAAGCACTAAAATGAACTGAAACAATACAACTTACAGACTTTATGGCCGACTCATCAATCTTCTAGTCCTAAGCTTGTATGTCGAATCTTCGTTAACTGCTCTCCTCTTGATTCCTACTACTACAACTCCTCGTAGTAGCCTTCTCCGGCAAAATTCTCCGTCAGAACTTAGAGCGCCGTCTAAGCTTTGCTATCGAAGGATCTTCAAGATTTTGTAATGCACAACCTCACTCTTGAATGGTCTTAATGCTCAGAATGTTGAAGTCTCAAGAGTAAAAATTCGTGCACCACTAAGGATATATATATAGATCACCAAAAACCAAGACAGTCAGGATTAGGAAACCTAAACACTGCCTAATCACCGCTCGGGCGGTCATGTGGCCGAGCCACACCACTTTCTGACCTGGTCTCCTGATTTGTTTCCCATTATTTTGCCAGAGAATCAGGAATCAATCAAGGAGTCTTAGATTATATGAGATACAATCCTTCTAAAACCAAAAACCATTCTAGACTGATTTTTATATCCTAATCCAAAACATCTTCCTAATCAACTAGGAATTTCTAAACACCATACCTTCCTAAAAACCATGAGCCTCCTATTTACCCGGGAATTGCCATAAACAAAACATAAAATCTAAATTAATTTAAATTAATTTCTTTACAAAATCCCCCTTGACAAATCCAGGTGAACACAACTAATAACTCCAAACAAGATCTTCAAAAAAAAACAATCTTCCTTTGACTTCCAAACCTGCAAAAGCCCCTCATAAGTGATACAACTAAAAGCAAAAACATGCAATCCTAGATAAACTCAACAACCAGCATATTCATGAAAAATATAGATAATTATACCAACCACCATTGTATCTAAAATAACCAACAAAAATATACCAACTTCCCCAAAACCTGTTGAAACCACCTGAATGAAACAAAAATATACCAAGTCTATACCCAACCAACGCATGTAGCAAAACATCCCCAGATTGTAACCTGATAACCAATGTATATATACCCAAAAAAACTGAAACCTGTTTACCAAACCTGTTTACCCAAAACACCATCTCACCCTTTGTGTCACCTGGAGAAAGCTAAAAAAGGCCGGCACCAGGAGGAAAGCCCTGAAGCATAGAGGAGAGCTGGTCAAATCTGGCATCCAAGTGTTGTTGCAGAAGATCAAGCCGATTCTCGAGAGAAGTAAGCCGAGCTGCAACAGATGAGTGAAAAGACTCCCCCTCAGGTGGAGAAGAAGCACTTTGAATGGGATCATCCTCACTAGCCTCAGAGTCAGAGGAATGGCCAAGGGTAGAGATATGTGTAGCACTTTGTGAGAAAGTGCGTTTGCTGATGAATTTGGTGATAAGCACAAAGTGAAGATTGGAAAGAAGACGAAAGGAGGGATGGGAGCTAATGAATTTTGACAAGAAATGACCATAGGGAAGAGCAGCATTTTTGTTGTCATGGGCAACTTTCAACATGGAGGACAGAAAAACTTTGGCTATGTTGATTTTTTCTCCTTTAAAAATCATAAACAATTCAAACCCTCGTTCTTTGTTTATGTCTAAGACATGACCCCTATGGCTAATATTTGCACTTACAATGATGTTCAATAAACGGAAGGTAGGAGTAAGTTCATGTTGATAAAGAAGCCCCCCAATCCATTCTATGGGTTTCCCACACAAGGTAGATGTAATTTCAGAAAAAGTCCAAACGGAATGAGCCGGAATAGAGGGATAATCAACGTCACAAGGTATGACATAACCCATGAAGGCAGCCAAAGAATATTGATCCAAGTCAAAAGAAATACCACGGACCTAGGTTTTGAATTGGAAAAGTTTGGTTTGAACATCATACATGTTCGAATAGAACTCACGAATCAGATCGACATAAACAACATCCTCCACTTTGAGGAGTTGAGTCCAACCTAGGGTTTCAAACATTTGAGGGATTTTAAGTGAGAAAAAATCAGACAAAACGACATGTTTTTCTACCATAATAGGATGGGAGGAGTAGAGATTAAGATACCTTTCTTCCCCTTATAGGGAACGAAATCGAGATTTGTCAGAAGGGGCAGAGGATCGTCCAGTGGTCTTCTTTGTTCGTGGAGGAATGATCCTGTGAAAGAAGAGAAAAAAAATTTAGTTGGGCACCTCCAAAGTATATTAACATACAATCAAAGGATCAGGCATGTTCAATGAAGAGCACAAGATAAAAAATGACCCAGACATAAGGAGTATAAAACAATGCCAACAACAGTACATGGCCAACAGTGCAAACAGGTTTTGTTTGAGAATACCGAACACTCAGGCACAACACATTGACACTTCAACTAATGATTCTTGCCTTAACTGAAATCAAACCGACAAAAACAAACAACGAGACAAGAAGACATCCAGACATTCCAGTCGTGACCCAACCTGGAATCGAAAACCCCTTGAATCTTTTCTTCATAGAGCATCAACCTGAGATTCGCACATAAAAGACACATGTTCGATAGAACCCATAAGCAAACAAAACCCTAACACAGAGAAGACAAAGCCAACACATTATGGAGATTTTTATTCACGCGGTCCATAAAAAACTGCGATTTCATGTGGGAACCATCCCTTCCCAACTAGATTGAACATGATCCGTACAAAAACATCACCAAGTAAAAGGATTGAAGCAAAACCCTAAGACGAAAACTCTGAGATAGAACAACTTACCGGTGATGAGAAGAATGATTCAAATCCAGGAATTGCAAGATTGATGCAGGGTGAGGATGGAAAGAAGCCAGGACACTTTACTACTATGAAGCGGCAACGAGGGATGTGAGGATTTTGATAGAATGCGAAAAGACGAATTGAACCCCTGATTTTATTTTTCTGTTTCGCAACTGACTACTCGAGCGAGGTATGACTGCTCGAGCGATGGAGAAGGACCTGAGGACACTGGCTATAGCGCACTCGAGCGCTGTAAGGCCGCTCGAGCAGTGACTTAAAAACACAAAATCTGAATAAAGCAAGTCTAAGATTTTGAGAGGCACAATTGGTCAATGGCAAAGGTACACAGATAAGCAAAATACACATCCAAGAGAATTTAACTCAAACACACATAATAATCTAGCATCGAATCATGGAAAAATAAAATCGCAGAATCATATCGATGGGAGCTTAATTAGATGAGCTTCAAAGCTGGGAAACACAGTTTCACATGGTCAATAATAGATATGAATGATCAATATACACTAAACACATCTGAAGTATAGTCAAATCACACAATTTGAAGTTAAACCAAGTAAATTCCCAATGTATGTCTGTTGAAGAAGTACGAAAGCTCCCTCTCACTAAGAACTGGTTAATTAGAGATTTTTAAGCTATTTTAAGGCGACTTTCACACTATAACGAACGAAAAAGTAAAGTTTGCATAGGCAGCCATTTTCAATAGCATTGAGACATAGATGCATATATGGCGACTCACACACTAACTTGAACGAAAAAACAAGTGTGAAATTCTGACCTGTTTTCTTTTTTTTGACATTTTTGAACGCGCGTTATGTGTTTTCGTTGGAGCATGTTTTACTGTTTTTAATGCATGATTAGGCTTAGATATGCATGCGGGGTAGGTTCCCGGGCCGCGGGCCGTTGTGGTGCGAATCTTGAAAATTTTCAAAAAAAAATACTTTAGAGATCTATAAATATCTTGAGTTAGATATTTTCAAAAAACATATTTTCCAAAACTTCTCCAGTAAGTTTTCAGTTTTCTCTCTGCCTTCTCTCTAAGTTCTCGGGGGCCCAGGGCTCGATTTTCAGCGATCCAACAACGGATCTTTGCTTTTGGCGTCGTGGGCTACGCAACCATCCGGCCAAATTTCAATTTCGGCGAAGCTCAGTTTTGCATGTGGATCGAGACGTTGAGTTTTTAACTCATCAAGGTAGAATTCTAGACCCTACTACTGTATAAGGGTGCTATGGGTAAACATGTGTATTTTTAACAGATAGATTACTGTAGATATGAGTTTATTTTAAAGTTGAGTTTTTGGGTTTAAAACCTTATTTTTGGCCATTTCTGTGGATGGAATCGGGTGTCGAGGGTTTCCTTTGAGGTCTCGGTGTTAGGCCTAGACGTGTGGATGTTCACAGGCGTTATTTTGGAGTTTGGAGGCTTCGATTCGAGGTTTAGAAGGTTGGACCCGTAGCTCGGAATTGTTTCTAGGTGGGTTCAGTCGACTGAACTCATAGGTTCAACCGACTTGATCATTATTTTTGGGTTCGATCGACTGGGCCGAGGGGTTCGGTCGACTGGACCGGCTGTTTTGGCATTTTGTGGTTCTTCAGTAGGGTGTCCGGTCGACTGAAGGTGGGGTTCGGTCGACTGAACCTCTACACTGTGTTTTGGTGGTTTTGGTTTGGTTCCTTGGTTTTCGAATGGTGTCCTACGGTATTCAATTGATTAATTTATGGGAATTACTTGATTTAATTACCTGTGGATTCTTTTTGGGTTTGGTTGGTTATGTGATGGTTTCGGGGGTCATGTCGTGGCCTCGGCTCTGCGCTTGAGTGTCGCCCTCGTGGGTGATGTGCATGGTAGATACGATTTATGATGCACGGTTAGGTGCGTGGTTTGATGTTGGGTTGTGTTGGCATGGGTGAGCGTCGTGGGTCTGTGATGACCGTGTTAGGTGTGTTTGGGCCAGCGGTGGTCGTGTGGGTTGTCCCCGTGAGTGGATGTTGGTTTTGACGGATGGTGTCGTGATGTGATTTTATATGGTTACGTGCATATTTATAACTGCTTATTTATGTACGGAATATGTAAGTGAATTACATGAAATGATATCGTTATGTGATTCCCGATTTATGCTTTAAAACCTAGAGTTTTATATGCATGTGACGTGGTTTGTGGAACGTCGTATTGATACATGGTTATATGTTTTAATTCCTGGTTTAGGTTTGCATATGTGTATGAAATGGTTTAGATGAATCTGTGATCCAGTAGATGTAAAATCTTGGTTGAAGATGCACGTGCGCGTGTGTGGGTAAATGAGGTAGGCTGCGAAAGCCGGTGTATTTGGGGCTGCGGTCCTTCGGTGAAAGTCCGAGAAGATGCATTAGTTGGGGCTGCGGTCCTACGGTAAAAGTCCGTGAAGATATGTGTTGCATGGGTTGCGTGCGTGCGTGTGCGATATCTGAAGGCTGAAACGAGGTCCTGAAGAGGCACGTGTTCATGGATTGCATGTATTGCATTTTGAGACGGATAACCCAATTTTCTTAAAAATTGTATTATCAGCGTACGGGAGTCGAAATACTGTATTAACGGCCTGCGGGAGTTGTAATACTTAAATCGTTTTCAGAGCTCTGATGAGTCGATAACTGGTTTTTATCCTCGCTTTTCCATTGCATGTGAAAATAGTTTTTTGGCTCTAGTGAGTCGTGATCTAAAATGGTTTTCAAATTATTTTTATGGCTTGAAATAGAGTCTAAAACATCACCTCGTTTTCTTAGCATGTTTAGCTTATATTGCATGATCTGTCTTGTATCTGTTGAGCTTTGGCTCACGATGTGTGATTTGAAATATTTTTCATATACCGGTCACGCAGGTTGATTCGGGGTTATAGGTCGAGGCGAAGAGTTATAGTCTTCTTTTTGGTTCTTTCTATATCATGTATGTTCACATATTTTTCGGCGTTGGAATCATGTAATGTATGCCCTTTGGACGGATGTATTAAATGCATGTATACTTTAATTTGTGGGTAAACATCGGGTTAAATGTGTTGTATGGTTGTTTACGAGTATTTCACGTGATCTGGAGTTTGGGGTGTGACAAATGCTATGCACTTAAATACCCTTAAGTTCTTGTAAGAGATTTCCTTTTCTATCCTTACATTGTCCAGGTCGACTGCTGTCCTTATTGCCTCATTCTAGAAAATATTTAGCTTTTTTGCATGTGATTGTAGATACCTCAACTTGATCAAGCGGGATCTTAGGTTTATCCGGGTAGATTCGATAATGAAAAACAAAGGAAATGGTGCTAGAAAGGCCTTTGATTGATCACCGAAAAGAGATTTTAGCTTATACACCAAAAAAACCCTACAAACCTTTAGGTCGTAACCTTTGTTTCACACGATCGCAATCTTCAAATCCCAAAAAGGTCGCGATCATTCAGTTGTTTTTTGTGACCATGACATTCTTTGTAGCGACCGCAATAATCCTTCCATAAAACCCTAAATTTCTTTGCGGCCACAACCTCCATTGATTGCGACCATAAACTTTAGGGCTTGGCAATAGAAGTTTATATTCCTGCCCACGTTAGCGTCACGGAGGACGTCACGTCAAGCCGTTTGTCTATAAATTAAGACCCCTCTGGGCCATTTGAGAAAAGAGCAGGGGAGATGTTCTAGGATCCCAAAACTCTGCCGAAGCAGTTTCTCGAACCTACGTACCATGACCCTTCATTACACTCTTAGAGTACGGAATCACTCCTGGTGATTAGGAGATCGACGACTGGCTACATGTTTTTTATACTGAGGTTATACTCGGATCATCATTCCTACAAGTATAATAGTGAAGTATTGTATTTCTCTTTTTACAGCTTCTACCTCCAGTGAGAATGCCAGAATTAGGTTTCATTCAATGCCATAAATCATTAATCGTATGCTTTATTTTTTTTAAAAAATCATTATTTTCTTCAATTTTCTCAAAAATAGCTTTAAAAAAAAGACGAGAATGTCGAAACATTGATGTACACCTTGCATGCTTCCACACAACTCATTGGGATTTAAAATTCAGTAAAATAGTGCTCTCTGAAGTTGCGGTTGCAACTTTTAATGTAACACCTGCAAGTTTTGTGCACTAATATATTGTGACCGTAACATTGTTACTCACGATCGCAAACTTTGGGCTATCAAATACTTGCAACCATGACATTGTTCCTCACCGCCGCAAACTTTATTTTATTCTAATAACTTAATTTTGAGTATTCTTGTATTTTGTTATTCTTAGCGTATTCTATGTAGTTTAATTCCATCACGTTTAGTAATTTTAGTGCTTTTTCTTGCTTTTTGGAAAATAAGTTGTTACCTATTTGATATGTTAATATAACTTTGTTATGTATTTTTATTATTTAGTTTTGGATATTCCCTCTAGAACTCCAGATTCAGTGTTTATATACATTTGAGAATTTTTTTTTTTTTTAAAACTAATGAAGATTAATAGAGGTCTACCTAGCGGCTAGTGGATATAGAGTACCTAACACTTTTTTCGTTTCGTAACTTTGCCCTTAAACCCATTTTCGAAGGTAATAAAATGACTAGTGGCTTATTTTATTTTTTTTGCTTTGACTTCATTTTTCAAATGTAAAGAGTTTTCAGATTTTCGATTTTAAGGTTTTATTTTCTTTTATAAAAATTTTTAAACGGCAAAAAATGAATTCTTTTACCAACTCGATAAAATCGCCATAGTGACAACATATATATAACTCTTTTCATAATTATTCTATTTGTCCTTTCTGCCACTTTATTTTTCCATATGGTCTTAGGATGATTATCTCATATCGGATGCCCTTAGTTTGAAAGCACTATTAAAACGGCCCTCGGTACTCACCACAATTGTCAGTCTGGATGTACTTCAAGGATTTTTCTGTTTGTCTTTCTACACTGACCTGAAATTGTTTGAACACATTTATCATAGTCTTTAGTTCTTAAAGTATATGCCCAAACCTTTCATGAGTGGTCATTAATAAATGTAATGAATACTGTGCACCACCCACTGTATTAATGTTCATTAGACCACAAACATCAAAATGTACTAATTATAGGATATTTGACTTTCTAGAAGTAGAGACTCTATTATACACGATTCTATGCTGCTTACCAACTAAACAATGTAGGCAAGTTTAGAAGTTCTTATCTCATGTAGAAGTTCTTTCCTGGCTAGAACTTGCATGCCATTCTCGCTCATGTGTCTAGCCTGCCTGTGATATAGCTCCATAGTGACATTGATTGGCTGAACTGTGCTGATCACTTCTTTCTTATGCTTTGCCTCTAAGGTATAAAAACCGGATGTCTTCTTACCCCTTGCAACGGTTAAGGACCCTTTGTAGAATTTTCACTTATTATTCTCTAAGTGGTTATAAGCCTTCATAATTCAATAGGCCAGTAGATATGAGATTAAATCTCATATCTTGCACGTGTCTAACATTCTTAAGTACCAATTTGTAGCATGTATTGGTCTCTAGACTAACATCTCCCATCTCACTATGTCAGACATTCCTTCATTACCTATTTTGACGTGACTAAACTCACCGGGTGTATAGGTTATGAGGTATTCCTAATGTGCAGTGACATGGAAGGAGGCAATAGAATCAATCACTTTACCAGAGTCTTGTCTAGTGATCCTAATAAATTCGTTATCATAAATAATGACGTTGTCCCCTTCATCAGAAGTTGCTTTAACAATGTCCTTCTCTTCTTTCTTGCTATCAAACTTGTCCTATTTTTAATCCTTTTTCAGTTTTCTGCGTTCCTTTTTTATATGTCCCATCTTGCCATAATGATAGCATTCAATCTCTTTCCTGAATTGAGATTTCCCTCTTAACTTGCTTTTGGAGTTGCCATTGTTGGAGAATTTTCTGATTATACTCTTCCCTCTCTTGTCTATAAACAGGGCATGTGATTCGTTTGTGATTTCCTACTCCCTTTGTCTTGCCACCTCATTGAATATGTCGTCCATCATTATATCAATGCTAACTTCATCATTTGGTGCTTAATTATTAATTGTCACAACTAGTATTTTCCAACTGTCTGACACGAAACTCAATAAAAGTAGGGTATGTAGCTTATCATCCAGAACCATCTCCTTGATAGTTAACTGATTGATCAAGTACTGTTGAAAATCAATCAGGTGCTCGACTACACTTTGACTATCTTTGTATTTCAGTTCCACCAATTGTTTGATCAAAATTTCTTTATTCTCGGTAGTCTTTTTCTCATACATTGTCTCTAGCTTCTTCCATAATACTTGCGTGTTGGTTTCTTAAGCCATATGGTGAGAAAACTCTAATCCACCCAAGTATGAATTTGAACCATCGTTTTTCTGTTCATAATCTTTCATTCATCACTAATAGTAGTTTTTCTGGCTTCTCGCTATCACCTTTTAGGCAAGTATAAGTCCTTAGATGATTCCTCCATTCTAATCAGACATAAAAAAATGAATATACTCATATTGTATCTAAACCAGTTTTGATACCATTGTTGAAAAAAATAAAATCAAAATAACATGCACTGAAATAAATATTTTTTTCTTCTTTGTGCTTAATTGAATGAGATCAATAATATCAATATAAATAATAAATAATTAATAATAACAAGACACCATATTTTATGTATAAAACCCTTATATGAAAAAATTACTGTACCGAAATTCGATTCCAAATCTTCACTATGTTAAATAATGATTTTACACAATTTACTCTCTAGACATATCTAGAGGATAACGACATCTAGAATAATATTATCAAGATAACAAAAATATTTAATAGCGATCCTTACCATAAGTAAATTCCAACTAAATAACCAAAAATAGGTTTTAAATCTCACCGGTTAACGATTGACACTAATGGATAACAAGAACTAAGTGTAGAGATAATACGGCTAAAATTTCACGATGATCAGGCTTCGCTTAACTTTTGATTTGTGCAAAAAATATAGATTAAATTTCACTACATTTCATTCTCAACTATTGCGATATGCGCGCTAAAATTTCTCAATTAGTGAGAACTTCATCCACTACTGAGAGCCTTGGCAGGGGGGGTGGGTTATAAGCCTAGCCTATTAGCTATTTCCAATTTTGATTCATTCTCCCTTTTTTTTCCTTTCTTAGTGTTTTGCTTCACATTCCTTGCCGGATCCCCAACACCACCAACTAGTTCTGTCCCCACCATCACTACCACCACTAACCATTGCCACTCTGTCACCACCACCATCTCTAACCACCGCCACTTCGCCACGACAACCACCACCACTTCCACTTTGCCACCACTTCCACTTTGCCACCACTACCACCATCGCTCTATCTCCCCACCACCCCTGGTGCTACTACCACTACCACTGCACATCGTCACCACCATTGGCGCTACCACTGCCACTGCCGTCTTACTGCCACAACCACTGGTAGCACTCTACGACCACCACTACTAATCTTGTCGCCACTCCCCAATTACTGATGCCGCCATCTCCACCTCATTATCATTAACACCACAACCATTATTGTTGCCATTACCCCAACTTTGTCGCCATTGCTACCACTATTACTGCTAACACTATTAGCACCGTCATTGTTACTCCTACTGCTAACCTTGTCAGTACCGCTATCACTCCACCACCACCACCACCACCACTCACCACAACCACTACTGTCACCGCCAGAGCCGCTTTCGACACTATCATCTGTTACACCCCCTCTCTAGGGTGCGAAAAAACAAGACTTAGAGTGGACAAAAATGTATCTATACAAGTTAAACTAGATTTATTCATTCATAAATACAAAAGTATTTTACATTTTAGCGATACATTATCCCAATTACTCTAATTTAATAACACAAAGGTTTCATACTCCTTAACCTGGTACCAAAATAACTTCTGACTGACGACTGTGGTGGACTAACTCTTCTAGCCATTCTTGCTATCTACGACCACAAAAGTTACAGGAGAATGCACTTAGTATTATATTGAAACAAATGAACAACAATCATTTAAGAATACTAAAAGCATTACATTTTTCATAAGAGATGTAAAAATACTAAGTCACAAAATCTCACAATTTGTAATGAACTTTTCTCAATCTTTGTAAAAGTATCACTTTTCATATTAATACTTAATAGCTGCAATTTATCATTTCTCACAAATAATTTTATATTCAGAAGTACTCATACTTGATAGGACAGTATAATTAAAACTAAACCATTCCTAACATACAATTTCATTCAACAATTCGTTCGACTAACACACACCCATGCAGGGCACCGCACAACACCTCAACAGGCCAATACACACCACTTTCTGGCAATGGGGCACCGCATACTGCATTCATAGGCTAACACACACCCCTTTCTAGCGATGGGGTACCGCACAATACCTCAGCAGGCAAACACACACCCATTTCTAGCGATGGGGCACTGCATACTGCTTTCATAGGCTAACACACACCCCTTTCTAGCGATAAGGCACCACACAATATCTCAATAGGCCAACACGCATCCCTTTCTGGCGATGGGGCACCACATACTGCCTTAATAGGCTAACACACATCCCTTTCTGGCGATGGAGCACCGCATACAAGCTCACACATAGCGAATATTTCTTCGTAACTACTCCCACCAGAGCGAATTCTTTCATACCAAATAATATTATTAACATCGTCCATCTTTCATACACTTATCTTCTTCAATAATATAACTAGCATACTTTTGAACAAACAATGCCTTCAAAGATATAAATACCATTTTCAAATAATCATAGGGTTTGAATGTGAAAACACCATGCTATCACAAGTTTACATAGTTCAAAACAGAAGTAATCAAGCAAGTTTTAAAACATAATTCATGCATATTTCTGTTCAAAATAATACTTAATCACTCTTACATTGACTTAGGTGCCCAATGAAACTATTTATTCGTTTTCGATCCCAAATTTCTAATCTTCCGATGACAAAATTTCAATGTCTAGCAAAAAACTAAAACTCTACGTAAGTGTATAATTTAAAATTTTTAACTATTAACGTTACAAATAACTTGAAGCTTTCTAGTAGCAATAAAAGCTATTTAAAACACTATAATTTATTCGCTTGATTAGTTTAATTAAGATTTATTATTTA
>JAOTRH010028452.1:0-21350 GCA_034768845.1 Heliamphora exappendiculata | reverse complement strand
GGGCTTACTCTGGGCTTGTCTTTGCCACGACCACACAACGTCACGGGGATGGCCTTATCAAAGAGCAACCCGTGACAATGGGCCTTGAGTGAAATTCTCTGCGTGCCAGAAGGGCCGATTTGGATAAGATATTGGGAAAAAACTCTCAATGGGATGAGAAGTATCTTAATGGTATCACAAAGGGGAAAATTAAGCAACAAACAGATGTGCGGTGAGAAATTCTCACCCACATTTTCTATCGGGCCAATCAGAAAAAAATATTAATAATTTGAGAAGCTAGGCTACAAAAAAAAATATTGCCAAAAAAATCCTAAAAAGTATCTATGAATCATAAGAAAAACAAGAATCATCCATAAGCAGGGACGGAACCGGGGTTCATATCCAGGGGAGCCAAACGATTTTTTTTTTGCCTATTGATATAACAATAACATCAATTGTAAATGGCTTGCCCATATTAATTAATCCACATGTAAAATAAAAGCAATACATTTTAGAGTTTAGAGCATATTCAAGAATGAATAAATTATAAACAATAGAGATTAATAGTGTGTAATAAAATTTGTTTTCCCACAAAATCCAAAGCCTATTAGGTATCCCTAATGCTATCAAGTTTCTATTTCGATCAATAATCAAATGATGAACACACTACACACAAAATCACAAATTCAAAGAGACAGACCGTTCACAGTTGAACAGGCAGTGCATAAGTTTCTATTTTCTTGTAAACACACAGTTCACACTTTCTAATTTTGTTGTGAACACACAGGCCATGTTTGTTTTGAAGGAAAGGATTAGGGGTATTTAGTATCCCCTCACTAATAATCCTAGGATAATATATTCAATGCATTGTTAATCTCTCATATTATCCATTCCCATATTTGATTATTTCATGGGACATGATAAATTGAAAAGCAAATCTTATAGCCAAATGACAATAATACCCAACAATATTTAACAAGGTATAACTCAGTGCAATAGCAAACGCAACAACAGCTAATTCGTATACCCATATTTAGGTTTATTGGTTCATTGGTTTATTGTTAAAAATTACACCAATAAACCTAAATAAACCTAAATATCTAATTAAAATCCATTTCAGGCTGTCCTTCAGTGCAATATGGTGCAATAACAATGGCCAAACGACAATAATACCCAACCTAATTAAAAAAAGTAAATAAAATAGTTTTTCTAGATAAAAAATAAACTATTTTTATGAATAAAAAATTAATAATAAAATGTTTTTCTAAACCAAAAAAATAATGGATACTTTCTTTTCCGTTCAAGTAATATTGTTTTTTGAAAAAAATTTATTATTATTTTCTAAGAAATAATAATAAAATAATCAATGAAATGCTATTATTTCAATAGCATCTGTTAAGGTTATATTTTATTGCTTTGTACATAAAAATATTCTATAAAAATATACGTGCTTAATGCATTTAGCTAAATGCCATAAAAATGCAACAAAGGTGACTAAAACAATTGAATCCCATAAAAATACAGAAGAAGAACATTATATTTCATTAAAATGCAGCAACCCATAAAAATACATGAAGAGCAACATCATTATATTCCATTTGTTGATACAATCAAATTTACCAATACTTCAAAATATTTGGAATCTGCTACAAATGCAAACGAAGACGACAACTGTTTAACATGGCCTACAGAGCTGGGAATATAAACCCTATCCCTACTGTAGGGAAGCATCTATCATCAAGAAGGCTCTCAAAAAGTGTAACAAAATAAGTTTCAAAAAATACATCAAATTATATTTCATTTGTCCTTCCTATTAAACAACTTCATCACCCATCGTAATTTCTCTTCAACAGTTAACCTAAAAAACATGTCTAGTTTTTGGGCATCATGGCTTATACACTCACAAGCATCCAACCTTTCATCAACTGGTAGTGGTAACTTTCTCAGCTCGTCAATCAGTGCAGCCCGTTTTGATGCCAAATCATGTGCATATCCCATTCGCTTTCCTATGAATTCTAATTTGTCATTAGTCACGGAAATTAGTTCTCCAATTTTATCGCCAAACCCTGTTAAATCAGTAGCTACATCATCTCCAACCCTAGGCCTCTTCTTACTTTTACTTTTAGCAGATGTTGCGGGGGGAAGTTCGTGGCTTTCAACTGAAGCGGAAAATGGGTCCAGTGTCCGAAAATCCATGGTAGGAATGTTCCAATCACTGAACACCTCTTTGTTGTTCAGTTGCTCTTCAGCCATTGCAGTAAGATTTTTTGCCCCCTCGCCAGTTGCTCTATCTTTCCCAAATATTTGAATCTAAGAATCATAGTACGAAAACAACTTGTTCCGTAAGTATTTCCATCGACCTATCTCTACAATAAAAAATAAAGTACCTCAAACTTCATAAAATCTACACGTATATAAATAAAACAATATAATTGCCTTCACAAATGCCTCCCACACAAAATCTCTTTACGCCAACTGTCTTGTCTACGTCAGTTCACTCATGAAATCTACACGTATATAAATAAAACAATATAATTGCATCTCGCAACTCGGTTCACTCATTTGACGTGTCAATGTACTCATCTCCTGTAACCAGTTGATTTTCTATTGTCTCATCAAGGTTCGCTTCAGGAGGGTCTATTGTCATCTCCTGTCGAATAAGATTATGCAACAAACAACAAGCAATTACGATACGGATTTGGGTTGTGATTGGGTAAAATGAGTGACTCCTCAAAATAGCCCATCTCATTTTCAACAACCCAAAAATCCTCTCGATGACATTATGTGCTTGAGCATGTTTCATGTTAAAGTACTCGTGATGATTCTGAGGAGCTCTTCCTTCCCTCCATGATGACAAGTGGTAACGTTGTCCTCGATAGGGCGCTAAGAATCCTTGACAATTAGTATACCCAGCATCGACTAGATAATAGTAACCTGTAATAAGTGACTTCTAAAAAGTATTAGGAAACTAAGCATTTATTTTGAAAATCATGTTTGTTTATAATTATTGTGCATCCTTACCAGTTGGAATACGCAAACTATTAGGTTGTGTAATAGCATCTCGCAAAATTCTAGAGTCAACTGCAGACCCTTCCCACCCAGGCAACACAAAAATGAACTTCATGTCTTGGGAGCAAACACCCAAGACATTAGTAGCAATTTCCCCTTTTCAAGTCCTATAACGGCACTTGTCAACCTCTGGAACACGGACTCTAATATAGGTGCCATCTAATGTTCCAAGACAATTCTAAATAGAGACAAATGTGTAGTTATTATCATCAATACTTATAAAAGTTCATTACAATGACAATTTGAATAATAATAGCTATAAAAGTTTATTACTTGAAAACAACTCCACCTAGGATCGGTGCATGCTTCTGTGACATGATCAGGAGACTTAAGTAATTCATCATGGAGGTGCAAAATGGCCCTTAGCACTTCCTTAAAATGTCTAATTATTGTCTGTCCTAATCTTACATAGTTATGCTTCAAGTTTTGTATCTTTAAGTGTTGTGCTAAAATGTTTACAAACATGGCAACTTTCTCCTCTAGTGGTACTCACTTTGAAGCCCTCAACCCCCCAATGGTTTGCACCATATGACACAAACGCATGAAACAACAACGATCCATTCGAAGTTGTTCAATACATGTCACATCAATATCTCTCACTAAACGAGTAATATAGTCCATTTGATGTTGATATCAATTTGGCACTCTATCTGTAAGTGTTCTCTCGATAGTATATCTCTCCATGACAACTTGAAGTACAACATACACAAGAGTCAAGAGTAGATAAAGTTCTTGCATTACCACTTGTAGAACAACGTATAACTCAAACTCCTCATTACTATCATCATCAAACTGATCTATATTTATATCCATCTAAAACAATATTGAACTAATCAGTATGGATGCATAACTTTTTGTTGAAGCATTAATATTTAGTCAAGCGACAACGAGTTTTATAATTACAAGTGTTATATAAGAAACAAATATAAGCAATGAAGAAAACAAAATTGGCAGCAATCCCTCACCACCCAGAAAAATCAGGCATTAAAGCCCATCATCCAAGGCAACTCATGTTCAAAGGCAGAAAAACATCAGCAAAACAGCCCCATGGAAACCTCGAAAAACTCTTGGCATCCTACTACAAACAACATAACCACTAAACCAAAATATAAGATATCAATTAAATGCATTTTTTTCCAATGCTGTATTTTAGTAAAAATTAATAAGTCATATTATAAATTTAGAACAAAATTGTTGAAGTCAACGAAATAGTCTGTTTTATATTTTTTGTGTTTATTTGGATACTAACAATATTTGAAAGCATTAGGAAGAAATATTTATATAGGCTACTGGAGCCAAAGCACCAACAACAAAATTGGTTTGAAGAGAAAAAATATAAAACAGAATTGATGTTCTTATTCCTTTCTGAAGTTTGGTTGCCCTAGTGTGGAGCATTTTATAGCTTGATGCAAAGCTGTAGAATAATCTTTCATATAAGTTCAACAACTTTAGTGACAATTATGATGGGCAGGCTCTACCACCTAACCTGGTAGTTTTGTCACGTGGGCATCTCAATCTCATAGCATGAATTAAGAGCCGCTAATGTGAAGCCAGCAAGTCAACAAAATAGAGAAGAATAGCATAAGAAAACAAAATACATCCATAACAGAAGAAAACTACGAGAAGAAAGGACAAATACAACTCCAAGTAACAGAAAAGAATAGCATAAGAAAACAAAATACATTCATAAAATCAGTAGAAAAAGCTAAACACCATAACCTGGATCTCAATTCTCAGGTGTTGGAGAAATTTTACAAACCAATATGTTCTCCAATTGAAATATGATCAGCCACAAAATCCATAGTGACTCAAAACCTGAATAAGATCAGAACAAATAACAAAAACAAAAACCTAAAAATCAAAGCACATAAAAAAACCATACCGACACAAAACCTGAATAACAAAAATAGAGTAAGAGGAAAAGAAAACACCAACAGGGGAAGAAAACACCAAAACTAAGATTTAATATTTCTAAACCCCAAAACCTCACCGAGACAACCCAATTAAACTCATTACTTATTTGTTATTGCCCCACCCCTCCCTCAACAAACTCAGATGACCCAAGATCATAATAACCAGAAACTGAAAAATAAAATGAAAAAAAAGAGGCTAAATCAAAACATACCATGGAAGACTGCAATATTTATTCATTGTGGCAATTCAACAAACACTTCGTAAGCGCTAAATCACAGTGTACAAACACTCCGTAACCAGCAAAATCACAGTGTACAATCAAAAAAGGAAATCGACAAAAAAAATCAAAATCGAAGTCGAAGAGGAGAATCGAAATCGAAATCGAAGAGGAGGCACGAAATTGAAACCGAAATCGAAAACGAAATGTATATATACAATCTAACCTTGTTTCCGATGGAGAGAGGACCGACGGTGGCACGGCGGTGAAAAGCTTCGTACGCGAAACCCTACTTCTCTCTCGGGTAGCCTTCTCTCTCGGGTTACACCGAACAGGCCGAGGCAGAAACAAGAATGTCCCGATAGTTTGGAAGGGTAAAATTGACATTTGAACATTAAACTAGTATTTTGAATTGTCATTTCCATTCCTCTCCTGTTCCAGAATTATTTTATATTTATAAAATTTAAAATTTTTATATAACATATTTGAACTCATTAATGATAATTAAACATGAAAAAGACCGAATAGTTAATTTAATCACAATTTTTCTTCCAACGAAACAAACATGCCCACAGTTCACAGTTGAACAAGGATTAAAACAGCAGTAAATAAAAACAAAACAATGTAAAAACAACTAAACAGGATAATAAAACAGAAACAGCGTAATATCGGTAAATATAATTATCCAAATCAGTATTACAAACTTAGGAAATTAGTAAATAAAATCAATATTAGGGATTTTCAGTCAATATAATTCCATAAGAATTGAAAAAGAAAATGAGAAAAAAAGGGGTCTAACCAAGAAGAAGGTTTGTCAATGGTGACCGCCACTGGTTCGTCGCCGATTCGTCCACCGTGGAATCACAGTTTACTGATTCGTCACCTTTTGTCGGCAACGAAAGGTGACGAACCAAGAGCACACCAGGTGAGTTTAGTTGCAGAATGAAAATTATGACAAAAAACCCTAATTGTTTCTGACCATTAGATGTGGTAAAATAATCTCAGCCGTTCATTATGAACAAATGGCACACCGGGTGGGTTTGCAATTGGTTTTGTATGCACTGGTCTTTCGTGCGGCGCTGAGTCTTGCAAGGGTGAACCGTGGAATTAGGTAGAATGTATAGGCCCCAGTTGGGATAAGTATTTAATTGATTTTTTTATTTTTAATAAAAAAATTAATTATTTAACTAAATTATTGTACTTTTTAACTTCTCCCACTGAAGAGAGTTAAAAAAGTAAATTATTTTTAATCAAAATATTAAAAAAATTAGAAAAAACAAAAATAAGCTAAATAAAATAATAAGCTAAAATTTATGTTGCTTATTTTTGTTTTTAATAGATCTTTTTTAACCTTTCAATCAAGTATTTTTACTTTTATGATTCATCTAATCAAGATAATTAGAAAAAATAAAAAAAAAATAGTCAAGAAATAAAGAAAAAATCAACACAGACAAAAAAAATAAGGAAAAATTTACAAAAAATAGCTCAAAGAGGGCCATAGATCAATTAAAACTTTTATGGAGTTTTAGACTTGATTAGTATGGATTAACAATCTCAAGACTAATAGTTTTGGATATTAAATACATACTTCTACTTTAGTCCAATCTTGTGTTAGTTTATTAAGAGATAATTGCAACTTAATGACTTGTTTTGATAAGGATTAGTTATGAGTAATAATGTTATGATAAAAAACATTGTTTCAAAAATTAACATTATTCTTACATTCAAAAACTGCACTGTGGTGCTATGTAATTACAAATTTTATTTTTTTGTTATAAAATTTGTATTTGATATTTTTTTGGAATTCTACTTAAAAATCTGTTTATTGGTTGGTACAATTCACTGTGTTGTTTATAGTGAGTTTAAAATAAAATATAACAATTTCACTTTTTTTTTTCTCTCACTTGTGATTGGGAATTTAGTTGTAAGAATACTGTACAAATACAATTAAATTATTGTCAAACAAGACTAAAAATAAAAAAATTTAAATAAGACCAAGCAAAATTTAAAAAAAAAAAAAAAAGAGAGAGAGATAAGACCAAAAAGGCAAAAAAAAAAGTAAAAATAGATAATCCTAGAGAGAAAAAATAAAAATAAATAAATGCCACTAATGATGTTGCAAAGTAAAAAATGATATTAAAAATTAATTCTAATTAATTCAGGTAAAAAAATATAACAAAAAATAAAAGTAAAAGGTAAAAAATGAAACCAAAAATAAAAAATTTCAGTAATAACTATCTCAAGATATTTAATAAAATCGAACTAAAGATATAAAAATAAAATTTAAAATTAAAAAAATTAAAAATATTACAAAAATAAAATCAAATGGAAAAATTATCATTTTACACTTAATCTCCTTCTAATCCCATGATTAAATATCTTACCCTCCCATTAGGGCTGAATTATCCCTCATATATGAGATATAGAATTTAATTTGAACAATAGATCAGAGACAATTTAATAAAAAAACATATGAAAAAATATATTTTAAATTATTAGTTCAATTCGGATCTCCAATCTTTAACTCCAAATACATTTGCAAATTTTAAAGAAAGCATGATCATGAAACTTGCATCCATGATTTTAATTAATGAGATAATTATATTTTTTATTGACCACCATTAATTTACTAACTAGTATAATATGATTCTCTTTGTGATTTAAATTAAATATAAATTATTAGTTTATAAATAAAAATATATATTTAAAAATTTTAAAATAAAAATATTTTTCATTTTTATACTTGTTCTCTTTGAATTTAAATATTTGCTAACTTTAATATATTAAAATATACAAAATTAATAGTATGATCTACTTATTTGTTGGAGTCACCGATTTGATGAGAAGGGTTAAAAGAAATTTATATTTATCTATTGAAAAAAAATAGATTTTGAATAAAATTATAACATAATTTTTAGCTAATTTTGAAGCCAATTATTTTTGTGTTGAATTAATCTTTTTTGATGATTCCAAGTTCTAATTTGTTTATCTCCATGAGTATAGTAATCATGAATTTTGTGTCATTCAAAATCATTAATGGGTGAATAAGAAATTGATTCCAAAAGTGTGTCATTGAAGTTGGCAAAATAATGGTAACTTAAAGCTATCCCACATCGTTTGAGAAAAAAAATGTGAGGGTCCAAGTGAGTATAAATATGTTTTTTCATCCCACATTGGTTGGAAAAGACTTGGGTAAGTGGCTTATATAAACCAAGTTGAGCCTAAGGGGTATGCCCCTTGGGAGTACCCAGTTTTGTGGACGGGAGAAGACCTACCCAATAGTGGGTTCAACCCAAACCCCACACACGCGCGCCGCCACTCGCTTGATCGACCGCACCAGACTCGGGCTCTATACTACGTTCACATAAGTCTTCATCTTCAATTTCCGAGAAAGTTCAACACAGCCAAGTTCGCTGTGTGTGCAGGTTGTCGTGCTTCTCCTACACACGACAATCGTTTTATCTTGGAGGTAGACGCTCTTTTCACCTCAAGCACTGAGGCGTGGGCGCTATCTATCTTAAGGAGACAACATCGAACGTTGAACTCGATTGCATTGTTTTTATCTATAAGCTTTACATATTTATTTTCTTTTCAGTTCTGCTTATGCTGTTTATGATCTGTTCGATACTGTTTCTATAGATTAGTCTTCATCTTTCTTTTATTTTGTTTAATCTACTGCATGAACAAAATAGTATTTATTTATGTTATTTTAAAATATATATATAAAACATCGTTTTACATATAGTTTCAGGTTTTTGTTTTCAAGTTAAAAAATAATCTTCTGTTCACTGTTTTAATTTATCTGTTTATGATTTTATTACAATTTTATATCTATAGTATTATTTAGTTTTAATAAAACATAATATTTTAATATTGTTTCATATCGCTGAAATTTTTCTATTATTGCATTTTATGCTGTTCGGATTTTGAATTAAACCGACAAATTGTTGTATTTCCATAGAATTAAATCCAACAATATCTTGATAGACTTCTTCAACTTGTGAAGAATGGATGCTTATGAATATTTTTTTAATTTTTTTTGCATAAAAAGTTTTATATAAAAGTAGTGTGCTATGAAGAAATAAATTTAAAAAATTTGCAAATTTTTAAAAACGTATGATCATGAAAGTTGTGTTCTGTAAAGTATAATTTTACATTAATTAATTAGGGAGTTTTAAGCATTATTTACCACATTAATTTACTAATTATAATATAATATGACCCCATTTATAATATAAATATAATATTAAGTATTAGTTTTACAATAAAATGTATTTTCAAAAAATTTAAATAAAAAATAATATTCTTCATATTTTTTAAAATTTTAATTAAAATTTTATATTTCTCCCTTCAATTTTAAATATCTAATAACTTCAATATATTAAAATAAAAAAATTAATAGTATATTTTTACTTTTTATTGGACTCAACAATTTGATTAAAGGAGTTAAAGAACATTTATATTTATTTTAATTGTAAATATGATCAATATCTAGTGATAACAATTGCTACATAAAGTGATAAGTTTTATTTATTATACTGGTAAGTTTCACTTTGATAATAGCTCATTAAATTACTTTTTGTTTTAATAGTAAGAATGATGGTGGCGAATAGTAAAAATAGCCATAAGGAGTGGAGCTCTGATCCTGAAGAATTACTGTCGCCACAACTAAGCCATTTTAGTTTTCTGATAAACTGGACAAAGAGCAATAGAGCTCTGATTTTATCAACAAAGTCAATACTCATTGATCAGCAAGCACAACCAACCCTATTGGCTAAACATAATGGACGTTCATTCAGCTACAGCGATAGTTTTATAATCGAATTAATTATTTAACAGTATCATTCAAAGGGTAAAAGTGTAGATTTCACCACTTCAGGCATTTGAATCTTAAGTTAAGTTCTGATATGTGTGATCTATATGATTCATCGTCACCACATGGTACTATGATGTTCTCGTACGTTATATTCCAGTTCACTTATGTTATTGTATGCCACATTCTTATTCGTACACTTAAATGAGGTATACAACTCAATACGTGACACGACTCAAGACATAATACGACTAAAGATATAGTACGGCTCAAGACATTCATGGACCTATTTTATTATACCAAACACCATTTATCTTTAAAATTATCGAATAATAATGTGTGATCCTTGTAATCTAAATTCTATGAATATAAGTGTACAATTTCATGGTGTAAAATACTAACTTGTCATTTTAATATGAATTCTTATGTAAGTTATAAAGTTAGGACGTGAATACCAAATTTTATCATGACAAGATTTGGTAAACTCACACAATCCAAGTATATTATATACTACATTTTCAAACTTTAACATATTAACATACAACTACTTAATCACATTATTTTTAACAGTATTTTTCATAACTATATACACATAAACAAATAATATAGCATGACAAATAATACAACAAGAGACACTTAAAAATTTACCTTGATATTCTAAAGAACTAAATTCAATATAGAAATATGCAAAACTGAGCCTCTATTTTGAGGGATTTAAAAATAGCAAAACTTTTATTAAAATTTTTAGAGTTTTGTAGGTAACTAATTTAAGATGTCATCTACACTTTTCATAAATATTTTTTTTATCCTCCTTTAAAATTCAATTTTATTTAAAATAAGTGAGACTAACAGATCTAATTTATCTTAAAAACAAGAGAAAGAATCTGTCACCTTACTTTAAAAATTCAAACAGTGTGTTTATCCAAAAATAATTTTTATTAGAAATGTATATAGTTGTTAGGAAACTCTGAGATTTGACCGTAATAAATAATACTCAGTATTTTAGAACAAAATGAATTTTAACTACAAGGTCAAATGTGGCACACTTGAAAAAAAATACCATAACTTTTTTCTATACTTGTAATTTTCAGGTGACTCTAGGGTCGAAAGTATAAGACATAAATATAATTTTTTCTATTGGTTTCATGCAAAAAGTAATGTTCAACAAGAAATTGCACTATTTTAAAGTCGGTTGCTCAAAATAGTTTTTAGCCATTTTGGGATTGACATTTTTAAAATAAGAAGAACCTGAAATTAGGTTTCATAAAGATTCATGTATGCAAAGTATATCTATAATAGGCTACAAAAAATTTAGAGATTAAATGGATGGGATTTGGTCAAAAAATTAAATTCATGCAAAACATAAAATCTTTGAATGATTGCATGGCTTAACCCCTCATATACGTGATTTATACATGAGTTATAGACCACATTCAAGAATTAAAACTCAAAATAAAAAAAATTTAGAAGATAAATGAAGAAAATTGACAGAATTGGTCACACATTCGTCTCATGAAAAAGAGACGAGGCATGAACTTTTATTGAGCATTGAGAGCAAAAAATTTGCATAAAAAATACATGTATATATAAATGATATTTACCTTATATTTGGAGAAATGAAGATGAAAAGGATGAAGAAGATGATGTATTGAAGAAGTTGTAGCATGCTTCCAACATTATTCAATCCTTTATTTATTTATTTCCTTCCTTTCTCCTATTTCCTTCTTTCTTCTTTTTCTCTCTTCAAAATTCTCTGTCTAGCTTTATGTATGGTTTGGCCAAATGAGAAAAAAATGGCTGACATATATCCTTAAAATTGGGTTGAGGAGAAATGATGAGGGAAAGAAAAGAGGTCCAATAAAATTGCATATAAATGGGCATGAAATGACTCATGCAATAGCCGAAGAGAGGTCATTCATGGGGTTTTAGGGGTGGCCGGCCATGAGGCTCTTGAGGCTAACAATGGCCTGATTTTGTATATATAATTGTATAAAAATTGTCTATATAGGTATAAATATATTATATTGCTGAAAAATTGCTTAAAATAGAAAAATAACAATTTTTTTACAAACTTGTATTTAATTAATAAAAGTATAGTTGGGATATTGTATCTATAGTTTAAAATTATTATTATAATATTTAAATGCATACACGTGGATGATATAAGTCAAAATGTTTTCTTGCAAGAATTTGTAAGATAAGTTTTTTGATTAAAAATTAGTATACATAATTTTTATTAATTAATTTAAGCTATATAAACATATTACTTTAAATCAAATAAAATTTATTAAATTTTAGTTTTGGTAAACCAAATACATATAAGGCCTTGTTTGGCTCAAGAAAGAATTTGGGTTGGCAAAAAGATTTTTTATTGGGTTTTTGGGCTTATTCTCAATAATTGGGTCTTTTTGTTCAATTTGAGCTTAAAAAATAATTTAGTTGGCCCAACTACCATTTTAGGTAAAAAGGACTTCTGTCAAAATTCATAGAATAATCGAGACGAAAAACAACTCGAAACGAAGAAGTGAGAATAAACTGAATATTTAGATATTTTAATATATATATAAATTAAATTAAACAGATAAGCACATAATTAAATTCATATATTTATATTTTATATTATTATTTTTTCTTTTGTATTTTATTTATCTTATTTTTTTAATTCAAATTAAAGCCTTCACAACTTTTAAACTAGTTGTTTTCTAAGTTGGTTGTATGGATAAGAAGTAAATTTTTTTGCTTTTGTTTAAATTGGATAATTTTTCATTTATATTTAGTCAAAAATAACAATTATATGTCATTTTTTATTCAAAATTATTATACATAATTGATAGTGGTAGTAAATAAGTTATGAATGAGAATATTATTATCTTTTAAAAATAGTGTGAATTTAAATAAAATATTCTAAAATTTAGTATTTTAATTTTGACTTTTTATTTTTTATTTTTTTGCCAAATAAACCATATTAAATTTTTGCAATTTTAATTAAAAAACTAAGAAGCTAGTGTAGCCAATCAGAAACTTAACATTAGATTTATAAATGCAATAAAGTAGTCATAGTTTAAGTGACAATTGAATTTTAAAATTTAAAGTACACGACAATTTTTTTTTTATCGAAAAGAGACATTAGGCCTTAATATATTTTTGATTGATAATAAATCGAACAAAAGAATATATCAATAGAAATAAAACAGTTTCAAAAAAGAATAAAAAATTCTCACAAAAAAAAAGAAAAATAATATTCACAAAGAAAGGATATCAAAACACAAGAGAAATAAAAATTCCTACCAGAGGAGCACTTAATATTATATAAAACAAAAAGATAAAAAAAAATAGTTACATATGTTAATGCCTCTAATCTTCATCAAGAGAATCATTGCAGGCTCATTTGATTTACAAGATTGATATTTTTTGATCAAAAATAGTTGTTCAGCGTGATAAAACTTGGTAGATGGTATCAAATTATGATTTGTGAATAGGTCTGAAATTATATCTAAAAATATGATGACGAATAAACGTTTTTACTTTCGTATCAAAGGCACCAAGATTCGTCGTTAAAAAATAAATACTTATCGAATTAAAATGACTTCATCGCCGATAGACGAGAGTCGCCCGAACATCCCCAAAAAAATGAAACACAAGAAAGATAAAAAAATTACCAAGAATAAAAACTAAAACTAGATAAAAAATTCAGAATAAGAAAACAAAAACACTGAATACAAAAATTAAAAAAAACAAAGAAAAAGAAAAAAAAAATTTCAAGAAAAGAAGAGCACTGTCGCATCCCAGCAGAAAATCTAAAAAAATCTTAGTAATCGTATGGAAAGACAGTATATGTGTAATTTCGCACAGTGGCAGTATGCGTGTAATTTCGTACAGTGACGGTGATATCTAACTATTTGTGGCAAATCAAAATTTTGCATTTAACAAGGGTCTCTTTTGAGAAATTTAATATTAGGATATTTACAAAAATATTAATTTAATTAAGAATTATTTTTAGAGCTTAATATCTTAACAATTAGAACACCTACGCCTACAAATTCGCAAATGAAATAATAAAATCTTATTAGGTTAGTTAGTGGTTTAAAGTTAATTTTAAAACCCAGTATAAAGAGAACAATTGTTATATAAATATAAAATTTGTCAAAAAAAAAGTGATAAATTTACCAAAAATAACAAATTGAATAAGTATTCAATGGTTTGAATACTACTCACAAAATATGAAAAAGGAACACTTCAATCATCAAATTTTTACAAAATAAGCTTTATGATCGATGACCGACAAAAAATTCTCGATATCCAAATTAAATAAAACTTTAAAAAAATCAATAGTATAGAAAAAATATTTTTGTATGAAAATAAAAAATATATATATATTATTGAAAGTTAAGAATTATCTTTTGAATTGTCACGTTATTTTTACTTTTTCTTTCAATAATACTGTTTTATATATGTTTAGGATACCTTTTTTTTGCGCTTTTTTGTTATGTTTTTTTGTTTTATGTTTTATGTTTTTTATTTAAATTTTATATATTTTTATTTATTATAAAAAAATAAATAAAAAATATAATTGTTTTGCTTAAAGTTCAAAAAAAAGTTCAGAGTTCTTTGTCCTTTCTGTTTTTTTAAATTTTTTATGAGAAATTTTTAAAATATCTTCATTTGAACAATATAATTTTTTTTAAAAAAAATTAAAAAATCAAATAAAAAAGTTACTCCAGACGGAGTGGTACCCACACGGGAATTTTTTTGCCAATTTTATTTAAAATAAATAATTTCTTAATTACTTTTTATTTTATTTATTTATCCGTTTTTTTCCCTCTGGAGTGTCTATCAACGTCCATAGATTAATCGGAAATGGATTTCTCTCTCTAAAAAACACTAATTCAAAGAGAGTTAATTTAGGGTTTCCAGTCTAATCCCGGAGCTTCCATTTTTGGGGCTTCGTTGAATCTTCTCTGACAGAGATCTTACAATGGAAGCATTAATGCAACCCCTTTTCTCTCTCTTCTCCATCTTCATCTCTCGCTCCGTCTTCAAAATCCAAATTCGCCATCATTCGATTCCGAGAGTCGCATAATCTCGACTTCGAATTAATCGTCTTTAAACGCCCACAATTTCGATTCTTTATGTCTTAATATCGTTAAAGGTATGGAGTTCTGATTAGTTTTTCGTTTCCTTTCCTGTTGTAGAATTGTATCCGCACTTCCCATGGCATTTGATTCGCCAATCTTGAAAATGTCTGTGTTTTGGGGAATTTTAAGGTGGAGATTTTGGTGGTGATTGCGTTTTGGGTTAGGGTTTTGTAGATATGATTAAGCAGATACTGGGTAAGCTTCCTCGGAAGCCGTCGTCGAAATCGTCACACAATGATACCAACAATGATGGTGGGATCTCAACTGTGAATTCATCATATTTGAATTCCATTGGCGTTGGTGTTAACAGAAGCTCGAAAGGCACTTCGATTTCTGGAAAATCTTCGAATTCGGGTTCCGGTGCAGCTCGCGCTAGCAGTGGGATTCATCCCCCGCTGATCAAATCGAGTCAAGGGAAGAAATCTGGTCCCTTGGCTGCCCAATCAGGTCCGGTGACAAATTCTACCACATATGAAGCATTGCAGAGTTTCCGTGACGTTCCTAGCTCGGAAAAGCATAATCTTTTCATTCGGAAGTTGAAAATGTGTTGCGTTGTGTTTGATTTTAGCGACCCGTCGAAGAATCTCAAAGAGAAAGAAATTAAGCGACAGACATTGTTGGAGCTTGTTGATTATATCTCCTCTGTAACTTCAAAGTTCAATGAGCTCGCAATGCAGGAAATTACAAAAATGGTGGCTGCCAATTTATTCAGAACTTTGCCATGTTCTAATCATGAGAACAAGCTACCTGATATGTATGACGCGGAAGAGGAGGAACCGACTATGGAACCGTCATGGCCTCATCTTCAGATAGTCTATGAATTTCTGCTTCGGTTCGTGGCTTCATCGGAGACTGATGCCAAGCTTGCTAAAAGATACATAGACCATGCGTTTGTGTTGCGATTGCTGGACCTGTTTGATTCTGCTGACCAAAGAGAGAGGGAGTACTTGAAGACGATTCTCCACCGCATTTATGGGAAATTTATGGTGCATCGGCCGTTCATTAGGAAAGCCATAAACAATATCTTCTACAATTTTATCTTTGAGACGGAGAAGCACAATGGGATAGCAGAACTGCTTGAGATATTGGGCAGTATAATTAATGGGTTTGCGTTGCCTTTAAAGGAAGAGCACAAGCTTTTCCTCGTGCGCTCTTTGATTCCACTTCACAAGCCAAAATGTGTGGCCATGTATCATCAGCAACTTTCATATTGCATCACTCAGTTTGTGGAGAAAGACTTCAAGCTAGCCGACACAGTGATTCGCGGTCTTTTGAAGTATTGGCCCATGACTAACAGTTCAAAGGAGGTGATGTTCCTCGGCGAATTGGAGGAAGTTCTAGAAGCCACCCAGGCTGCAGAGTTTCAGCGCTGTATGGTTCCACTTTTCCGTCAGATTGGACGGTGCCTCAGCAGCTCACATTTTCAGGTACTGCATGTGGATTGTTCATACCAAAATCCATACTTGCTGTTTGTTTTTGGTGTATAACTGTTTAAGTTGATTCAATCTTATTTTCCTTTTATTTTGTGGTAAATGCTAGATTTGGGGTGATTTCTGCTCTTTCTTTGGTGCATACATCATCTCTGTTAATAGTGACAGGTTGATCTAAATATTATTTCCTTCGTTTAAAATTTGTAAATTCAATTTGTTCTTACCTAACTTCTGCTCAATATATTTTCTGTTCTTTATTTGATTTTTGTTGTTGTTCGAATTAGCCCTGGATATTGTTTATGCTGGAGAACTGCTTTGTAATGACCGTTCTTCTTTCAAACAATTTTTTTGGACAAGTATTCCTCTTTTAGACTTTCGTAAGGCATGCTTGAGGTTTGCAATTCAGATTTCTTAAAATTTTAAAATTTGATTGTTGGGTTTCTTTGGTGGTGTTTTGAGCTCTTTGTGGCTCCATTTCATTGGAATTCCTCCATTAGACAACCGTGTTTTTTTACTCTTTTACTTGAGTAGTCCTTACCTGTTGCTTTCTGCCTTGTCCACATGGCATGCCTATGCTGGTGCTATATATTACAATAGGACATATAGGATGCAAAACTGTTTTTGAAATTGAGCAAGTACTTCTATTGATATTCTTCCTATTTTTGTTTATTATTTATGAGTTGGAGCATGGAGGGGTTGGTGAGTGTATTCTCCTCCCCATAATATTTGTAGCATCTAGGGTTCTACTTCTAGTCCAGGTCGAAATGTTTTCAAGTTGACATGCTCTATTATATGCATGTTGAATGGATGTTTAATGTGGGTGAAGTATGCTGGACAAAGTAACATCCATATATGAATGATGTTCCTGGACGTGCTTGGTTTCACGCACGGCTCTTCATTTTTGTTCTAACATATTATGTGCCATGTCGGATTTCTTTGACTAATATGCCATTATTGAGCTCATAATGTCATTATTGATGCCTATATTATTAACATCCTCATGCACGCTATATGGAAGGGTTACACATGCGATATGAATAGCTATTGTTTATATCTTTTTTAGTGTTCTATTTTTTATTAACTAAAATTGCTGGGTTTTCTAGTTAGGAGTTCTAATGATATAGGAACAAAATTCAAGGCTTTATTTGTTACCATATGGTGGAGGATGAGTTTTAGGCAATTTTTATATGCTTTCAGGGTATGAAGCAATAAATTATATTAAAGAAATGACTCTGGAAAATGGATGAAGTTTGAAAAAGAATAGATGGTTGAGCTTGAGCTCTCTCCCTCTCGTTGTTATTTGTATTCTCTTTTCTCATCTCTCATCTCTCATCTTTGTTAATCTACTTCTCTAGTTATACTTTAGAGGGTTGAAGTCGCAATGTTCCCTTCCTTTCCTATGTTTTCTTCTCCTTTCTCTTCATTTTCTGTCTTTCTTGCACAATATCTGCACAATGATATTCTCCTAGCATCGATGTTATATTGCTATGTTACACTGTTAGATTGGCTTGTTATAGCAGTTGATTAGCCATCAAATATTTCAATAGGCAACGCAGGGTTTTAAAAAGTGAAGAATCACAAAAATCAAGGCCGAAGTTTCTCCAACAAGAGTAGATTAATGTGCCCTACTGAATGAGGAAATCATGATAAGATGATCATCAATTGATTTAATTTAGATGGTATTATTAATAATTTCTTTCAAAATATCATTGCTGTGTTTCAAGTTTTTAGGTGCTTCAGTGATTTTAGAATTTTGAAGCTTTATTTGTTACCATATTGGTAGAATGGATTTTTAGAAAACTTTTGTATGCTTTGAAGCCTATTAATCTGCTTTATTGGTGTAAAATGGGATTAGCTCTGGATGATATGAATGATGGTTACAAAAAGTCATTTGGAAGAAAGAGGATTGGAAGTTGCAGTCTTCTGCTCCTATCTTTTTTCTTCCCTCTTTCTACTCGTTCTTTTCTATCTTCTTCTAGTAATATGTTAGCCACCACCTTATATCGCAATTATAAAAAAGTGTTACTAATTAATTTACAAGATGCCATTTCCCTATACGTGTCCCACCCAATCTGAATTTACAATGGTTTAGATTGGAGGGCTGGTGCAATGGGCAGTGATGTTAGGTGTATAATTACTAAAACTAAAATTTCCATATTTGGCAAGTGGCTGAACTTTTTTCTCTTCTCTTTACTCTTTTATTGATTCATCTTTCTTTCCTTGGTTGCCAAAAAACATTAGCGCAAGACTAAAGAGGACATTAATACATATAGTGACTCCATAAATCTTTCTTTAATTTGTTAGCTTCTTGCAGCAAAATCTTGCAGAAGTAATAATTATCCTGGAAACTAATAACTATGCCTTATATTTTATCCTCGTTTCTGTTCACGTGTAGATAGTTTCTGTTAAATTGGTTAAACATTTCAAATTTTATGGCATATCTGTCATGAGAGATTGCTTCACTTAGCAACACACCTTAACTTTATATCACTGGAGGCATATTTGATTTCGTACACTTCTCTAGTGATGATCCGTGGAACTGCCTTGCTGCAAAACAGCACTAGAAACTTAGTCTGAGGCTGCCTACAATTAGTTTTGTGGTAGGCTTTAGTTACAGAAAATTTCTAGTGTTTATGGATATAGAAAGTAGAAGAAAGCTTATAGGATTTATAGATGGGAAAATATGAGTTTCTGATTGGGTTTCGGAAAGGCAGGTTGCAGGATTTTCAAAAACAATGTGTTGGATTGCCTGGGACAGCAATGATTTTTAGAGTTTCAGGTGTGGCATTAGTTAGAGGGGAAGAGGGGAAAAGATCGGGACAATTTGAAGCCAATAGGTTAATATTTGGGTGGCTAAAATGGGGGCTGTTTTTGGGATGTGGATGATATGCCAGGAATAGTAATTTTCTGGAAAAAGAAAACGAAGAAGAATAGTAATTTTCTGGAAAAAGGAAAAGAAGAAGTGCCTAGAAATTCCACCTAGAAAGCTACACAAAGCATCACACAAAAACTTCAAAAGCTTCAAACTTATTCTCGAATGAAGTAGCTGTTGCCAAGGTTGTCAAGCTAAATAGATTCTGCTTTAGTTCTGCTGGGAAGTTTGTTTGTTGCCTCAAAAAGATATATTTGGAGTATTTCTAGCAAACTATTTTGAGTATCTGTTTCCATTTTTATTTCTCTGTTATGGGCTTGGGTATGGGTTATTGGTGCAGAAATGTATCTTATTGTCAGGTTCTCACCTAATTCTCGTGTCTAAGGACACATGACACCTATAAGTTCGATATTTCTAAGACAATAATTTATTTTTAGGGTAAAATGGTGTTTAACTAAACGCCAATGATGCAGCATCACTCTATCGTTAAGGCTAATGTATATGTGATATGAAGCGGGTCTCATTGATGTAACCTGAAAAATCACACAAAATAAAAACAGGTGGCAGTCTATATATATTTCGCTGAAATAGATAAATTCTTTATTACAATTGATAGATGATTGAGGAATAGAGAGAGATAAGAAAGGGTCCTTGAATACTCAAAAAGAATTAGAGTGAAAAAGAAAGGGGGGATACCGTGGAGTCCTCTAGGGCCCTTGAATCCCACAAGTAAAATAATAGAGAAAGGAAAGAAAAGAAGAACAGAGGAGAATAACATGGAGCTGCAGGGGGTTTCTCGCATCGTCCCTCCCCCCAACCCAACACACACACACCCCCCTAATTGAGATAATTGAGTCTTGTGTAGACTCTTCCAATCCTAACAGTACAAATTTACATAAAATAATCCTACCACTAAATACAATGACAAATCAAGCCACCATTATTATCTGCCAGACTATATCATGCTGCTTGTGCATATTTGTGTAATACAGTTGACTACTTAGACATACTTGTTGGACATACTCTTCCTTTAGGGTTGAATGCCCAGTGAAGGTATCACAAATTCAGATGTCATCTGACATAGTTTCTAAGGGAAGGTGTCTGAGGCACTTCCTGATATTGATAGTATTTGAAATGGGCATCTTTTTGCTGGCTTAGGCTTCACTGTGTGTTGTGTTATATATATATATATATATATAATTATAGGATCTTTAACTTTTGAAGCTTAAAATCATTAAAAGCTGAATAGCCTGGAGGGCTCCAGCTGCAGCCTTATAAGCCTGGCAAAAAGCCAAAGAACTCCATGTCTTATCAAGCAACAAAAACTAAGGCCATTTAGAAAAGCCTAACAAGCAAACACAATGGGTTTTTTATTTTATTTTTTTGGTTTTTTAGCTAATGAAGCTAAAAAGCAAAGAACTCACTTTTATGCCTTCAGCACAAAACCGCCTTAATCCTGATTACTTCTGGTCATCTAGACAATACTTCTCCTAGGTTCTTTGTAATGGATATCTTTGGTTCTTCAAGACAATCATGCCCTGCCTCACATTGTTATCCCTACTCTTGGCTGGCCTTTGTCAATAAAGGAATTTTAAAATAATTTTTACAATGTTTATTTCCATGAATTATAATTTATTTTTTTATCTGGGTTACAGTCCTTGATTAGTTTTTGTATACTCCATGTGTAAAATGTTGCATCTCTTTTGGGGCTTTTTTAAGAAATTATCTTACTTGTCCCAAAAAAAAAGAAAGATGCGGTTTCACAATTAGATTTATGAATTTCTCCTTGAGTGGTAGTTGTTGTCCTTGGAGTGCATTTGATTCAGTAATGATTTGCTTGAAAGGTACCTCATTTACTCTGCTAGTTCTGTGTCTTACAACAATTTAATAATCATTATTGATCAACATTTGTCCTGACAGG
>JAOTRH010028441.1:0-21351 GCA_034768845.1 Heliamphora exappendiculata | reverse complement strand
TTTAATGTACGCCATGGTTTGCACGAGACCAGATATTGGTCATGCAGTAGGAACTGTTAGCAGATTCATGGCAAATCCAGAAAAAGCTCATTGAGAAGCATTCAAATGGATATTGAGATATCTCCGAGGTACAATTAACAAATGTTTATGTTTTGGCAAATGTAATCTGACTTTGCAAGGATATGCAGATGTAGACTTTGCCGGCGATATAGATCACCAAAGAAGCACTATTGGATATGTCTTCACAGTAAGTGCTACTGTTGTCAGTTGGGTATCGCAAATATAGAAGATCATTGCACTATCCACTACAGAGGCAGAATATGTAACCATGACAGAAGCCAGCAAAGAGATGATCTAGCTACAAGGTTTGTTGACAGAGTTGGCTTTCGAGTAGGTGAAGAGTGTTTTGCATAGTCACAATCAGAGTGCCATACACTTGGCGAAGAATTCAGCATTTCACTCAAAAACCAAGCACATTGAACTCCGCTATCACTTCATCAGAACTCTTTTAGATGAAGAAGTGTTAGACGTTGAGAAGATACTCGGCAGCAAAAACCCGGCATACATATTGACAAAGACAGTGACTTCAGAAAAATTAGAGTTATGTTCAGATTCAGTAGGTCACTTAGATCCGCTGAAACCATCCAGAAGATGATCATTGCCAGGCACCCCAGCAAGGGGGTGCAGACACTCCCTCAAGGGGGTGCGGTCGCCTAGAGAACATGGCGAATTCTCATCGGCAGTCAGCCATATCAGCAGAGACCTGTTTTTCACCCCATGGTTGGAGGGGGTGATTTGTTAATCCACCCATGTGGAACAATCAATAAGAAAAACAGAAAAGCAATTAATGAAGAAGAAGACAAATATGGAAGCAAATGTCAAGGAGACAAACAGGCACCAACAGCAGAGCAAAAATCTTAGGCGCTGTGATCTCTTCTTCATTTTGTCAAAATAAACTGCCTAAGAATCCTCCAACGTCAAAGATTTAGCCACCCAAATTTATGGCTTTGTTTCCCTCCGTTCTTTCTATAAATGCATACTTGATTGTGTATTATAAGGGGTGTGAAAACTACAAGTGAGTGCTCAGTGTGTTGTAATTTGGGAGCGTAGACAGAAAGATTGAGTGAGTTGAGTTTGAGAGTTTTATCTCCTCCTCTGTAATCTTTTATTACTATAGTGAAAGCTTCTTCTCTCGCGTGGACGTAGGCTAAGCTTAGCCAAACCACGTAAATCATTAGTGTTTCTTGTGTTTGTGTTAGTGTGCTTAGTTTTGTGAACATCTTTAACTCCTAGTATTTTTTACTTTTTTTCTACGAAGGCTTAGAGCCTATTTGGGCTAACTTTTAAGTTGGTTTTTTTTGTAGAAAAAGACGGATTTTAAGCTGAATTATTTGGTTTTAAAAAAAAGTTAAACTTTTTTTCACATCTTAATCCAAAAAAAAAACAATATATATCCGAACATTATAACTTTTTTTCAAAAAAAAATTTATTATAATACCCTTACATAAAAAGGTCAACCCTACTAAAAAAAATATAAAAAAATCGTGCCAATATTTCAAACGCTACAATTTAAAAGCTAAAAGTCAAAGCATTTTAAATATTTCAATAAAAAGAAAAAAAACAAAAAAACTACTATAAAAAATTATCTCAATCAATACTTTTTTATCAGCCACCTCAAATTTTTTTTTTCCTGCCTAAAGAGCACCACAAATCCCGTCATGAACTTCTGTCATCATATTCATTGCTTCTCCCTTTGACAGACATTTCAATAGCAGGTCATCTTCAAGGCTCCTTTAAAATAATTTCCCTTCGATTAAGATGTAATGAATGTCCCCCTCTTGGTGTTCTTATTAAAAACTTTTGCAGGACAACTTAAGAAAGATATGATTGGTACCTTCCAGCCTCCATCTTTGTCTAAAATATCCACAGAAAAGGCCTTAGTGCATTCACCCTACTTTGAACTGATGGAAGAATTTTTATGTGGATTGTTATAGTTCTCTAATATACTCTCTGTGGGACTTTTAGATCAGTGGCAGTCTGGTCTAGCTTGTTGGTCTCTTTATTAAATCTTCGTGAGATGTGAGAAACGATAACATCATCAAAATTGTCCATTAGTTGTCTCACTGTTGCGTAGTATGGGGCTAACTCTTTGTTGTGACACTTATACAATCTCCCCAAGTGGTTGATCACCAATTGCGAGTCTTTTTTTATGTGCACCGAGTAAACGCCCATCTCTTTTAGAATTTTCAAAGCCGATAACCACTGCTTCATATTCGCCCTAGTTATTCGAGCATTTAAAGTCAAATTGATATTACATCTTTGTCACGAGTCCTGACAATGATATGATGATAATCCCATAACCTGTTGTTTGTTCAGTCCTACTGCCATCAAAATATAACATCCATGGGATAAAGTTGGTTGTCGAAGTATTCAAACCTGTTTCTACTTCGTCTCTAACCTCCACACAAGGGTGATCAATTAAGAAATCAGCCAAGGCCTGTCTTTTAATGGTTTTTCGAGAGACATATTGAAATGTAAATTCTATTAAGGTTAGGGACCATTTACCTAACCGACCTATAAGAAAAAGGCCAAGACGGTAGATACTTGATCAAATCTATACGGCATATTAAGCACACTAATATTGCACCATGTAATGTCTTAACTTCATGGCGGCAAAATATAACACAATGCATAACTTTTCAATTGGCATATGCCTACATTCTGTGACATTCAACAAGTTACAAAGGTAGTATACTGTCTGCTCATTTCCTAATTCATTAACCTGGGCTAATAGACTTCCAAGCGATTGGTCTAACGCCAAAATATAAAGTTTCACCGTCTTTCCTCTTATTACCGGTGCAAGAATTGGTGAATTTGTAAGCTACTTTTTGATAATTTTAATGGCATACTACTAATGATGTGGGTCCCGTCTAAGCTTTTCTTTTCCTTTTACCTTCCCAGTCAAATTAGAAATAAATCTTCTAAAAAAAAGTTGATCTACCTTAGGAAACGTTGCAAATCTTTCTTACAGGCAAAAGGTTTTGCCTCTACTATCGATCTGGCTTTGTTGCTGTCTACTTTTGTTTCTCACTGATGCACCAAGAAATCAAGAAAATTTCTAGGCGCCACTCCAAAAGCGCACTCAACGGGATTTATTTTTTGCTTATACCTTCTCATACGTTCGAATGCCATTTTCAAATTTTTGAGGTATTCGCCGTATGAATCAAACTTGATCACCATATCATCGATATAAATTGAGTTTTCTATTCTTTTGTTGCCCGTTAGTTGCTACAAAGTTTATACTCGGAATTATAACTTTCAATTTCAAATCTTTCAACAAAATTATAATACCAAAAGTATCTTTAATAATAAACCCACACTCAACTTTCTCTTCTTTCATTGATGTCATTGTATATCTTCAATTTCTCTCTCATTTAATTTTAACTTTATTATTGTTGTTCATAAAAAATAATATAAAAAATGGAAGATCAATTACATATAAATATATGTATATATATTTGTTTATTTTTGAGAAAATCTCTCTATTTTTATTTCCATAATGAACTTACTTATACATGCATCCATATCATTGGCGTATCTTTGGAATTAATTGAACCAATCCATATAGAAAGAGACAGAAAAAATATTCACAAAATTAACCATAAAAACCAAAGTATTAGTGATAAAACATGTTTTCATTTTTTTTAAAAGTGATAAAACATGTATTCATTTTTTAAAAGAACTTTCGTAAAAGCTTATTTTTAACGTAAAGTTTTTGAATTATGTAGTTGATTTTTTTATTTAATTTTATGTACGCACAACATAACTATATAAACAATCTGTACAAGAAGTCTTTCGTAGCTTACCTAATGGCATCGTCCTAATTTTTTTTATATAGTCGAGATTGAGGTTTCGAGCCGCATTCCAAACGGTTTGAGGTGATTTCTTCTTCTTTTTTTTCACATGAAATAGTATAAGTTCAAACTCTAAAAAAATAAAAATTAAACAATGTATGAAGCAATCAGTTCCAAATTATACTTTTGCAAACCACTAAATTGTTATCAACTTTGAGATCTCAATCACAAGACTCAATCAAGATTGTCCAAAACATACAAAACATTCTCAACTTATACTTGCAACTCTACAAATGAGCCGTACTTCATACTTTATATATACGCCTTACGACGCATTATAGTAGAGAGCAGATCTTGTTCAAATCGGGTATTAATGGCAAAATAATAGATGCAAAACCAATTTCAATATAGATATGTGAAACCTAATTTACTTTACAATTCGGCTACAGACATGGTACATTACATCGCACAAATCATTGTATAATATATATTAGTTTCATTTGAGATATCTGTTTATTTTTATTTTTAGTGAAATTTTTTTATTGTTTCGTCAAACTATTGTATTTTTCTAACTGCTTCTACCGATACGAATCGAAAAAACAATTTTTTTAAAAACTAAAATATGAAATCTCCAAAAAAGACAAAAAAATAAAGCAAGATAAGCTTAAGTTTAATGTTGCTTTTTTTGTTTTTAGTGATTTTTTTTTTATCTTTTGATAAAATATTTTAAAAACTTTTTTGGGTTGTTCTCTTCAAAACGACTCAAAAAAAAAGTAAAAACTTTTAGCTTTAAAAAATTCAAAACAAAAATAACAAAAAAAATTTCAAAATTTAACTCAAATAGAACTACTTACGCAAATATGATGGGCTCGACACATATGTAAAGCCCACCAAACTTGTAATTACGCAACAATTTATGCGATATAATACGCATTGTTTTGAAATTTTTATTTTTTGGTTAATTTAATAAAAGAAACCTGGAAACGCCAATTTTGTAACCTAATGTTTGGACGTCGTCTTGGACCTGGCGTCGAAATTCTCCGAAGCTAAACCTTCTGTAGACGGAAGGCTGAACACAGCTCTGAATCTGAGTGTCGTGGGAAGGACAGAAGAAATATGCCGTCGAGAACCTCTCCGAAACTTTGTTGGTCACAACCCGATGTTCAACGCTCCTATATAATCCATTGCTCCACGCCTGCGTTTCACAAAACTACACAATTTAATCACCACCTTGTTTGGTAACTCCGCTTAAAAAAAGAAAAAAGAAAAAAAAAAAAAGGCTGTTAAACAAAGGAAGGGGCTTTATGGTAACTCACTAGCCTCACCATTTTTCACGTGAAAATTCTAAAATTCACGCATAAAGAAATAGAAAATAATTAATACTAAAAATTTACGTGGTTCGACGCATACTGTCCTACATCCACAAGTGAGATAAAAAATATTTTATTACGTCGAATGTAAAAGAGTAAGGCTCTCTTCTCTCTATCAATTAACTTCTTAAATTTTATGTATATTTTAAAATTTTAGGACTCCTACTGATTTCCTATTTATAAACACACGTTAAAACCCTAAAAACTCATAAATTTATTTAATATTAAAATCTAATATAATAGAAAATTCTAATGAACTTCTAATTCTACCACAACCCAAATACGTATAGACTAAAATAAAATAATAAATGGATTCTATAGAATACAAGAGGCCTAGCTAGCTTAATAATTTTTTAGACCTCTCTTCTTTCCTCTATAAAATATAAAATAACTATTCATTACATATATCAATTTTTCATCAATTATATTATAAAATTATTCAAAAATGTTAGAAATAGAGTGAAGAAGATGATATAAGAATTAAATATTTCAATAAATAATTTTATCTATTTGAATTAAAATTATTTTTTTAAAAATAAAATAAATATATTAGATTCAATATTCTCATAAAAAAGGTACCTGAAACAAGTCACCAATATTGATAATTAGAGCATCTGGATTTGGCTTAACGGAAATCCACTTCCCATCTTTCACCAACTGCAACCCTCCGATTTGATCTTGGTGCAGTATGGTGAGGAAGTCGCTGTCGGTGTGCGGCATCAATCCGAAGACCTCGGAAGACGAGATCAACGGACACGGCGGGTATCTGTTCATTCGGAGGTAGCAACTGCTCCCCACACATTCTTCTCTGAAAAACGTCGACTTCTCACCCAATATCTCTTCCGCCAGAATCTCCGCAAGCTTTTGTGCCAGTTCTGAAACTGTTGTCGCAAACTGTTCCATCGTTGAGCTGAGTCGATACAATTCAAAACTCGTATTAGAGCAACAAATACATCTCGTGTTTAAACTTTATAGCAAAGTCAATCTAGGTAGGCATTGAACGGTCTGGGTTGATTTAAAATTTAATTTAAAATTAATTTGATTAAAATCGGTTCTAAAATATTGAACTCCGAAACGAACCATTTATACTTTAAAACCAATCCAACCCAGTCCAAATAAACTCGGGTTGAATCAGGTTGGAACCATTGTTTAATTAAATTAAATATGTTTTTTAATAAAATATTTTAAAGTAATAATAGATACCTTATTTTATGATAAGTTTAATTTTTTGTATAAGATCCTAAGATTAGCGGTATAAATTTTACTCATTTTATTTTTAATTTACACATTTTTAACTATAACTAAGGGTACAAATAATATAAATAATAGATTTACGTGATTTATATATTATCTTTCGAGTTTCAAATTGAATCGATTTAAAAAACTCTTAATTCAAAAATCGAACTAACTACATTAGTTTAATATTTTTAATATCTAGAACTCAACCCATTACTTGATACAACGGAACTAACCCCACCTATGGAGATCGAATTAGGTTAATTCATGAGTTTTTCGAATGAATTGAACTCCCAATCTCAGAAAAAAAACCCAATTAATTAAGTAGTTATGATAATATGGATAGACTTTCTACTTGCTTAACAAAGTAATTATTATGTGCAGGAGGTGACATTACCATCTTTCAATTTAGATCACATATTTATATACGTGGAGCCCAAACTGAAAAGTAACAATACATGAAGAAATAATCTTCCTCCTTAGCGAGACCCACTATTAGAAATAATTTGTAATCGTTAAATGACGATGGGTAATTTCAGTCAATCATAAACTTGGTGTTTGTGGTTAGAATCTCGAGACAAGGGTTAAAATGGCAGTAACTATTTAATAATTAAAAATATTAGAATATTCAAGATCACTTACTATATATGAGAATTTAAGAGTCTTGTTAAACTATACAATTCTACATTGTGTACGTGTTGAATCACTGTTTATTTGGGATAATTTTTAAGTTTGATTTTTAAAAAATTTAATTTTTTTAAAAAATAAAATGAGAGTAATTGGGATAATTTTTTATACTAACTTTTTTACTTTTTATTGAAATGTCTAAAATATTTTTATTTTTAATTTTTAAGTTGTAGTATTTGGATGTTAATACAAATTTTTTTTTTTTTGTGAGTATGATTGATTTTTTATGTAAGAATATTATAATAATTTTGTTTGAAAAAAAGTTAGAAATGTTTGGGATATACATTAGCCTTTTTTTTCTTAGATTAAGATATGAAAAGAATGTTAATTTTTTTTTAAAACTAAACAGTGCAGTTTAAAACCTAATTTTTTGTAAAAAGATTAACTTAAAAGCTAACCCAAGCAAGCCCTCAGTGATTACATAAGGTAATAGTTCAACCTCATTTTTTTTTTGAGTTGAATACTATAGAAATTTAAATATTAATTTTTGAACACAAATAGAAGCACAATTATATACACGAAAAGATTTATATGGCTTAGCACAACCTATTTATATCCATGAGCGAGAGAGATAATTCATTATAATTATAGAGTATACAATTATAAGATAAAAAATACTCAACGCGACACTCACAACACGCCTTGAAATAAATCTTGTTTCTCACTCAAGAGTTATCTTGGCATCTTCTATATTTTCTCGCCTCTTCCTACATGTCTACCTATTTGATTTAATTCTCCACATAACAACTAAAATTATAAGGTCTCTATTTAGAGGCAAACCCTAAAAACACTAATCCCATGTAATTATAAAATTTTATAAATATTAAATTTTTTATAAATTTATAACTACAACTCAGCCTAAATATATATAAATAAAATTTTAATTATATGAATATGTATAATACAATACATACGCACTCAAAAAATACAAAGCTATTACATGGTCGTAGAGCGAATCCCATTCCACCCGCTGGAAATAAAAATATAAAACCACACCAATAGTGACTGACACAAGAAAAAATAACTATACGTCGATAAACTAAAAAAAATAGAGAATTTTAGTTAAAAATCTAAAAAAGTAAATTTTAACTCGTAAAGTTCATCAACAAAAATTTTAATGCGTAAGATCCTATTGCGTGATATCTCCTAAAATACTCTACAAACAGATAAATTTATTTATTTAATATTCATCAGTTTACATATTAACACAGATAATATAAATAGATAAATTTATCTATCTGATTATTTATGCTAAATAGATAAATTTATCTGTTTGCATATCAATTAGATAATACAAACAGATAAATTTATTTGTATTATTTAAACATATTTTAAAAAGGCACAGATAAATTTATTTGTTTTTTTTACACGTGTTTTCAATAAAAGACAGATAAATTTATCTGTATTCTTTATATATGTTTTGAAAAGGTACAGATAAATTTATCTGTTCTAAAATATTTTTGTCCCAAAAAAATTTTGCACATTAAAATTTTTATGAGAATAACGTTAAAATTTTTTATGCTAGATAAAAAAAACAATAAACGGCCTATAAATTAAACTATTCACTAATTTTTTGAAAAAAATAATACTACAAATAACAAACATAAAAAACGACAGCATATGATCAGAATATGTTAGAAAATGTAATCTGAGATTAGTAGATTATGAAATAAATAGTCAATTAATACAATGTTGGTATGTTTCTACTCATACAACTTAACTTTTTGAGTTTGATACAAATTTCTTATAAGTTTAATCACGCGCGTACAAAGTGTGTTAAAGATAAATATGAGTAGTTTATTTAATTTTTTATATGAATAATTTATAAATTAAAAATTAAAAATTAAAAATTAAAAAAAAAAGAAGGTAAAATCAGCTTAGGTCCCACGCAGCATTAGTTCACGGTGCAGTTCGATTTCAGAACCGGCGAGAAGCTTAACTCTAAGTTATAAATCAAGGCCCAAATTTATGAATTTAGTTTATTGATTTATTATAAATTGTAAATTTTTTTATTTTTAATAATTTTTTTAATTATTTAATTAAATTATTATACTTATTAGATTCTTTTTCGTATTACGCGGTCAAACAGCATTGCCAGACTTGCAATTAATTCATACCAAAAGTGACCTTCACGTGAGGTGGTGTCTGCTAGTACATCAAGGTTTGACAGAGAAGGGGTGGGGGAGATGCATGCAAAATTGCAAATGCATGTACGTACATGAAGGTTTTTGATCTTTTAAGGTTATTGGTTAATTTGCACATATTTTGATTAATTTTTAAATTATTAATTTTATTATTCACTTGTAAAAGTTTTAGTTAAAATTAAAATAAAATTTCGCATAAATTGTTTCTAAAAAATTAATAACATCTAAAAAAATTTTGTACATGAAAATTTTAAGTGTATCTCACTAAAAAAAAAAACACACGAGAGAGAAATTATACGTGGTTTAGTAATTTATCTGCAGGTAGCAAAATTCAATATATAGATAAGTGATTATAAATTAGTGACTCTTTTTATAGTTCTTTGTTTCAAATGATTTGCACACGTTATATTTTGATACTATACCTATACTTATACGAGAGAAATCAATTTTGAATCTGATCACACTTAATTAGATTTGTGCAAATACAAACTCTGTAAAAGTATTCCGGCTAAATTATAGCTCCGCGATAAAATAGAAACCTAATTTTATTGAGATTTGAGCCAATTTTTAATAATTTAGTACTATCTTCTTATGACCAATAAAAAAAAGTACTTATTTTTTGCTTAAGGAATTGGGGTACCTCAGTAAGGGACAGTGAGTGTGCCAATAATTAAGTGTTGTATCCCAGTAATTGACTAATTGGGGGACATGTTCCTTGCCACTAGTGTCTCACAACTGTCTCACTATAATAAGAAAAGAAAGCTTTTTGAGAAATAGACCCAACAAGGAGAACATGACACATCACAACTGTAAAATAAAATTAAATAAAATTAAATAAAAAATAAGAGAAAAAAAAAAGTAATATTATCACAAGTATGGTACGACGTCGCTTTTGCGCTGAGTTCCCCAACATTACCATGTGAAACAAAGCCAAACCGGTCTGTGATGCAGTCTTTGGAAACATTGATGCAATAGGAGATATTGAGGAATTTCAATTTGAGAGACAAAAGGAAAGTTATCTATTACACTAACATTTAAAATTCACCTAATGCAAAAATTAAAAAAATTCACTTAATACAAAAAATTATCTAGCTCAAGATTGATCTTTTCTATCAAAAGAATGCATGCACAATTTAAAATAAAATATAGTAAATTAGGCTCTCACCGTACCGGCACAACCCTCTCACAAGAGTGACGAGCTTTATAAGTTGCAGATCTCACTATTGTAGTATAAAATTCTACAATATTGTCTGATTAGAAAATAAGTGATTTCTTAATATAATGTTGGAATCTCTTCATTTAATAACTTATGCTCTAAGGTTAAATATAAAGTTTTTACATAGTATTAGAGCGAAATTCATTCTACCTGCTTACGAAAAAGGTCATACTCTACAATGACAAATCTAAGAAAAGGATTGAACGTTGATAGAAATCTAACTACAACACTTCCTTTTTAAATATAATATTATTATGGTAATTATATTTTAGTGACTATATTTAAGTATTACATGATGTAGTATCTTATGTATAGTGATTAAAAATAAATAACAAATTCTTAACATGACATTAGCAATATACATAAAATATCGCATCACATGATATTCAAATATAGTCATTAAATATAATCATCATAATATTACGTTTTTAAATAATATATGTGTGAATGTGTCAATGTCATGAAGTAGTTAGACATAATAGTGAAAAAAAATGAATTTGACCCAAATTTAATGTTTATTGTTTCAATCTTGTCCATTGATACCTCTTACTCATCTACTAAAATGCCTACAATATCTAATCACCACCTATGTATTAGAAGAATAAGTGTTGCCTCTTTGGAGAACATTATGCTCTTGTATTTTAATCAACTTGACTTTTTGATCACATAGCTTAATAATTACGTCGAATTAAATTATAAAAATATTTCAAAAGTAGATTTATCAAATCACCAATTCGAGAGGTATATATCATGTTTTGCAAAATTACTGCTAGTAGGTTATAAGTTATAGTTTGTAGTAAAAATTATAAGTGTTTGGTAAAGATTATAATTTGTAACTAAAATAGAAGTAAAAGTAATTATAAGTTATAGTAGAAGTTGTGAATATTTTAAAAAATTTATATCTTATAACTAAAATTAATAATAAAAAATTAAAAATTACTAGTAATAGCATTTTCAAACACCCAATTTTATTAATGTAGGTAGGGCAAGGTTAGAAAAAAAGTTGATAGTAAATGTATATATCCTCGTTACCTTAGTACCCCACTAGAATTGTGTGGATATTACGTGTGCTATAATTCGTTTGTTATTGACTTATTGGATAATTTTTACTTAATTTAGTTTAAATATCATAAAAATTAGCTTATTGACTTATTTATGCTTATTTCATCTTTTTTGATTTTTTTTATATTATGTTTAAATTTATTTAATTTTTTGACTCATCTCAATCAGATGAGTCTAAAAAATATAATAGTTTGACTAAATAATAAAAAAAACTCACTAAAAACAAAATCTACAAAATCTAAGGCAATAAACCAAATTCATCCGGATAAATGTTTTATTTGATTTTTAAAAAAAATTATTTTTTTATTGCAAAAATAAAAAAGTTTTAAGTTAAGAATGTTTGACATATCTATAAAGTTACTCATTTTGCTTACTTTTTTTCATTTTAAGAACAAAACGTGTACAGTTCTTAGTCACTTTATTTTTCTTTTCGGAGTGAAATAATTATAATACTTTTTATAAATAGTTAGTTATGTTTTAAAAATAAAAAAATTTGTATTAATATTCTAAATATTTCAACGTAAAAGAAAAAATAAAGATCATGTTAAATATTTTAACAAAAAAATAAAAAAAATACCCAAAATAAATTATCTTAAACAAATTTTTTAAATGTTATATTTTTAAACATTCTAAACATTGGCCAAGGGGTGATTAACAATCCTATCATATAATAAAAACCAGGATTCTAAACAAGCAAAAAGGTAAAAACCTAAGACTACGTCTATCATAGCAATTATTAATTGAATAGTGGTAATTATTGTTTGATTGACCGGTAAATAATAAATAAATAATAGCTAAATAAATAATCGTGTATATATATATATTAATATTAATTTTATTAATATTAATAAAATTAATTTTTTCTTAATACTTTTAATATTAATTTTAAAAGTATATTAATATTAATTTTTTCTTATTAATTTATTATTTATTCTTCAATAAATGATAATTAACATGCCCCTTAATAATTACGGAGCATGATTTGTACGATATTTCTATTTAATGATATAATCAAAAATATTTTAGGTAAAACAATATATAAGCTCACTCTTGTTGGATAAATAAAAGATAAAAATAATTTACTTAATATGTATTAAATATTTTTATTTGTTAAAAATAATACATATCATCGCCTACATAATACTTAGATAGCATCTAATAATTTAACCAATTGAAACTATGGGATAGTTTACTCTTCCAACTGCAACTTTTTTGGGTTTTATCCAAAGTTGTTGAAACTCTTGGACTTACTAAAGAAACAACTTAGTGAAAAATTTAAATAATAAAATTATTCAAAGTTTTTAAATGAATTAATAGTTAATAATTCAATACAATACCAAAGCCAATAATACATATTGTACAAATTGATATTAAACACAAATCTAATTATATGATATAAGAGCCACTAATAGATATAATTATACAAATCTAATTATATGATATCAGAGTCAATAATAGATATAATGATACACAATCGATATTGTATACAAATTTTGAACTAATAACTAAGGTACTTGTAAATTTTTGATATGTCGAGATAACATGGTCAAGCCACACATGAAATAACAAGTCGAGAATATAAATAATAAAATTACTTATTATTGTAAGAATTTAATTTTTTACAAAATAAATTTATAATTAACAATATAACATTGACGTTGCGTACTCATAAAAGTTATTTTTTATAAAATTATCTATAATTTAAAATAAATAATTTATATTCACTTGAAATATGACTCACATCACAAAGGATACAATAAAGACTATTCATTTTAAATTGTAGATACTTAGCATTTTTGACAATACAATAAATAGAGACGCTAAAAACAGCAATGCTATTTATTTACAAAAAAAAGGTTAGAAAAATATTCATAATGTGATTTAGATGGTTATGATTCTTATTTAATAAAATAAAAATACTCTCCAAGTAAATTTTAATCATTTAAATCACATTTTGAATATTTTTTAAAATTTTATTTTTAGGTCCGTAACATTGCTATACTACAAAAAAAAAAAAAAAAAAAAAAAAAAAAAAAAAAAAAAAGAAAAAAAACAAGAAGAAGAGTACCTGAGAGTGGTGAGGCCACCCAAACCAGAAATATCAGCCAAGGGAACATGAAACGCTTCTGACCAAGATAACTGGCTGAGGCAAGTGGCGGAAGGAGTCCCCCACCGGTAACTGCCGGCGGAGAAGTTCATGGACTCGTCATTCATCTTCTCACGAAAAGGCCTCTTGAAAGCCTTAACCTGCTCACACCTCATTTTCTCCAAAATCTCACGAGAAATGCCGTGGTTCACAATTTGGAAGAACCCCCATTCTTGTGAAGCCTTGGCTATCTCTCTCTTGCACTCTTCTCTCTTCTCTTCCCCCACTTTTAGCCTCCTCAGATTTATCACCGGTAGCTCCCGCTCCTCGACGGTGGCGGCAATGTTTCCGCCACCGCCGCCGCCGTCGATACCGTGTTTCGGTTCTGATGCACCGCCCATGTAGTACTTGTCGAAGAGAGACCTATAAGTCTCTTCAAATGGGGGCTCCGGTGATTCCATGGTTAAAGGCTGAAATTAAGAAAACATATCAGTTTGAAGAATTTAAGGGTAAGGAATTAAATAAACTTAAAACTTTTTGGTTTTTCTTGGATGGAAGAAATGGTCGAGGCAGGGTTGTTTTTGAATATTTGAACACTTAAATTATAAGCTTCTAATAATAAAGGAAAATTTAAATATTAGTCATTTTTTTTAAGAGTTTACGGTAAGATTATTAAAATTTTTTTACTATATTATTACTTTTAATATTAAAAAAAATATTTATTATTAAGATTAATTTTATAATTAAATTATACTCAATGTGTCTTTGGACACAAGTAATCGCTAGTGAACAGACAAACTAAAGCTAGGATAGGAAGGTTAATGACATACACAAGACAATACAAAAACATGATGTTTTGGTATGTTTCTTCTTGTTTCGTCGTCGATGCTAACGTTATTATTGTGTCTCCTTTTCAACGTTTGGACTTTGGAGACAAAGGTTGTTGCATCTCTTTTATGTGGAGAGAGACAGAGAGAGCTAAGGGAGAATAGTAAAAAAAAAAAAATCTCGTTGTAATGCTTTAAATTAATTTATGACATATATTTGTGTGAATTTTATTACTTTTCAAGTAAGATTCACACTGAAAAAATTTACACAAATGCGTATTTCAAATTAATTTGGAGCACTACAGAGAGGGACATAAACTAATTTCTTGAGAGAGAGAGAGAGAAACTTAGCCTGTGTTTGGGCTAATTTATTTTTAAAATTTTTAGTTTTAAAGTTACAAAAAAAACTAACTAATTTAGCTTATTAGGTTTTTTTTTTATTTTTTCTACATAATTTGACACGTTTTTTTTTACAAAAAAAAGTCAAAAAATTTAAAAATTACTAAAAAAGACTAGTCCAAACACGGGCTTAGACTTAGGTGCTGTTTGTTTACAATACTGGATGGCTAATTAAATAGAATATATATTTAAGGTTGGTACAAGTGAGCTTCTGGAATGCCCCCATAGGGCCCATACACATACTTAGCCCTTGGCTTCCTTTTAAAGTCAAGGTTGTTTTTTTTAATAAAAAAAGTTAGTTTTTAAGTTATAATAATTGAGATCTTTAAAAATTTATTAATTTTTTTCCTTTTTTCTTCGAGAAAAGAAATCTCTACACATTTTAAATATTTTAGTTTTTTTTATAATAAAATAACTATAATATTCTCAATTACAAAATTAACTCATTTTACAAAAAAAAAATAGTACTAATATTTTAAACACTATAACTTTAAAATAAAAAGTAAGTGCATATTAAATATTTTAATAAAAGTAAAAAATAAAAAAACTACTATAAAAATTATTACAAACTATTTAATTTTTTTATTTTACTTTTTGTTCTTCTAAAAATATTAATTTTTAAAAAAATTAAATATTTTGAACATCTCAAACAGAGCCTTATATATACTCAACATATACATCAAAATTCAACATGTGTTTTTTAAATCGAACGTTTCGTGTGTCAAAAGGATTTTCAATATAAAAATTAAAGATGGGGTTATAATCTAGATATGCCATACCGTAGGGGGATTGGTATTTAATATTCAGAATTTTTCGAAGGATAAGTTTGGAGTGGTGGACAATAAGCTCGGATTACTTCCACAATATTGCAATGATGTTCGTTATGAGAGGCGGATTACTTTGGTACCATCCTAAAATTTCGAGTTACTTTGATTTTTTGCCGGTGTTCAAAATTTTGAATTTTAACTCACAAAGGTATAATCCTAGACGATTTGTCTTAAATGTGTGCTATGTAAAATTTTATGCGTTTCTATCGTTTAAAAATGCATTAAATCTTGAATTTTGTGTTTAAATCGTGTTTGAGCAGCCAAAAAGCATGTGTATGCGTTTTTATGATTTATTATAAGGTTGGTAGGCGTATGTGTCGTATTGTTTTCAAAAAAAAGAGTTTTGAAAATCAAAAAAATTTATGCAAATGTTTGCAAAAATTTAATTTTGGAGGTTTTGAGTTAACCCTTGAGGTTGAGCCTCGTTTTAACTTTCGTTGGTCTCCATCGTTAGGTGGATGACATTGATATGTGAATGTAATGTTTGTACATAACTGTGTGCATGCAAATTTTGATTTATTCATGCATTAGTTGAGACGAATAATGGTCTATCGGTGAAAGTTCGTAAAGAAATGTATTAGTTGGGACAAATATTGGTTCTTCGGTGAAAGTTCGTAAAGAAATGCATAATGAGGGACGAATTTTGGTCAAACGGTGAAAACCTGTGAAGATGTATGAGTTGCATGTGAATCATTGTAGGTTGTGTAAAATCGTACTTAAGACTCGTGGGAGTCGGAATATTCATATATTTGTGTTAGCATGTTTAGCTTTTATTTCATGTTAGTCTGCTTCTTATTGAGTATCGGCTCACGATGTGAGATTTAAAAACCTTTTTCAGGTACACATGATCACTCAGGGTGATTTTGAGTAACCGAAAGTAGCGAAAGACTTTCTTAGTTTTTCTTTTGTTTTATTTTGGAACATATTTTGATATGTAATAATTTGGAACAAAAAGATTATGTTGTAAGCCTTGAGGCAATTATATCAATATATGTATTATGTGATTATTTTAAAAGAGAAATTATGGATTTGTTGTTTTTTTTTTTGGTTAGGGTTAAATGCTTTCTATGATTCATTTTTTAGTCGAGAGACTGACTTCTTTATCAAATGAACGTTTTGTCTCAAATTCCTTAGTTATTTACATCCTTATTCAAAGATAAGATTTTTAAATGTGTTTTTTAGACTTAAAATTTTTTTTTAGTTTTTGACTTGAAAATCTCTCAGGTGTCTCACCGCTCGAGCGGTGGGGGGTTCACTCGAGCGGACATCTACTGTGTGGAAAAGTTCAATTTTGGTTTGAAAGAAGGTTTTTAAATGAAAAATCTTTTGAGTAACATTTTTGGTTTCAAATGGTGTGTTTTGAGAATTTATTTACAAATGAAATTCTATTTTCTCTTTGGTTTTCATGGAGTTTTATTGTTTGAGATTCGGAGCGTTACAACTTGGCATCATAGCTCTAAATTCGAATACGTAAGAACCGTGAAAGAGGTTGCATCACCCTGTGATGATGGTAGCGTGTGTTTGGTTGCATGTGTTTAAATATTTTGATAACATGAGTATGATAACTTGTTGAGCATGGAAGTTGAACCTTAGGATTGATTAGTTTTGTATTTGGGTGTTTGAATTAACAAATTTGAAAGCTAAGTTAGAAATGCGACGTACTTTTTAGTAAAGAATCTAAGTAGGTTATTCAAATTGATGCGTTCCTCTTGTCAGTTCTCCTCATTATGTGAGATTTGTTACATGATTTTAAATGATTAAGTGTTAGTATGAATATGTGACATGTATTACTAATAACATGATGCATCGAGCCTTAAGCTGTTATGTGAGACTTGACAGATCACTATTTTTTTAACCACTGCCAATACACTAATTATTAAAATCAATGGATTGATGATGTGTTTTTGAAAGTTTTAACTAGCAGTTTAAGAGGTTTAATGAGTTGAAAAGTTATTAAATTTTAAAATTATTTTAACTAAGTTTCTAAAAAAAATATTGCAATTTAAAAAAAATATAACATTCAACAATTCAAACAAAAAAACTAATTAAATATATAAACAATCATTCAACAATAACAACAACAACAATAATAATAATATTATTATTATTAAATATCTCTAACAATAATATTTACAATGCATACTTATTAAAAAAATATTTCTCAATATATAAAGTAATGATTAAAATAATAAATATTTTAATTTACTTTTTTATAAATTATTAAAAAATATATAAATGCAAATATGTATATGAGGTAGATATTCATCCTATGTAGAAATATAATAATTAATATATATTACATGAATGTTAGATTGATGGCGAGTTAAAAAAATATAAACTCGCAATTAACGCATCCTCCTTATTTTTTCTCTCAACTCGTCCAACCGAATCTATTCACTCACACAACCCGCACGAGTTGTGTTGAGTTTGGGTTGGGTTGACTAATTTGAGCGAATTGATGTGTTGTTTGCACACTCTAACTAAAGCAATGCATGGTCTTCTCTTTTTGGTCTCTTATTTGCTTATATTAATTTTTAGTGAATTTTTTTTGATAAAATTGTTATATTTTTTAATTTTTTTTGTTAAGACGAGTTAAAAAAATAAAATTTAAATAATTTTAATTAAAATATAAAAAATTAAAAAAATAAGAATAAGCAAAAATAAACAAATTAATAAGTTAAACTATATATTATTTATTTTTGTCTTTATTGGTTTTTTTTAATTTTTTGATTAAAATTCTATTATTGTTCCAACTTCTCTCTTCATGGCGATCTAAAAAATAAAATTTTTTAATGAAAATATGCAAAAATTCCTAAAAAAAAATAAATATAAATAAAAGATTTCACAATTTAGCCCAAACAATTCTATATATTGCAGGCTATTCATTGTTTCCAAATTTGGGTTTAGAATGGGGCGGTTTGGAGAGGGTGATGCGCCCACAAAGGACAGCACGGTATTGTGAGGAGAGACGACGTCGTTTTGTCTTGAAAGGGTAGCCTCGTCTAACCCTCAAACAGCATCATTTTGTCATTGGGTTTTATTAGGGCAAAGCCAAACACTTGATTTGTCGCTGCTGCGCCACTACTGTGCTGTTCTACTGTGAGATTTCACCGTATGTCCAACAACTGATCGATCATCGTCCAACCACTATCTATCCACTACTTAACCACAATTCAACCGTTGCCTGTCCGCCAACCAACCACCGTCGACGCTTTCTACGGCGCCTTTTCACCGTATAACTACCGTTCACCGTCTACCATTGTGCACCATCGAGCAGTAGCCATTCTTGTCGGCGCGGCGAAATGCGTCGACGATGGCTGGTCGACGAACAAGCAATGGTTGAACGGTGGTTAGGCGGTGGATAGACGGTAGTTGAACGGTGATCGATCGGTGGTTGGACAGTGGAATCTCGCGGTAGAATAATGTTGTAGTGGTGCAATAGCTTTTGAAAATTGAAAAGGAGAAATCAAGGGTCAGCTTGGTTGTGTTTTCTAAAATTGTAATTTGAAAACTGTTTTTGAAAAATGAATTTGAAAATTATTTTCTAAATTTTTGAAAAAATAAATTACATTTGGTATATTATTTTTAAAAATCCAAAACTAAACCCTAACCCTAACCCTAACCCCAATCCCAATCCCAATCCCAACCCCGGCGACATCCAAACCCAGCGCTCGCGCTGCCGCCGGCAAGTACCAAAACACCAGTTTGCCACGGCGGCGCCGGCGACACCCAACCCAGAGCTTGCGTCGTCGCCGGCAAGTACCAAAACACTAGTTCGCGACAGCGACGCTGGCGACACCCAACCCAGAGCTCGCGCCACTGCCGGCGAGTACCAGAAAGGAACAGTGATGAAGAAGACGAAACTTGGGTGAGAGAAAATGAACAGTGATGACATAACCATAACCCTAATTCGGAACCACCGCGACGCCGCCGGTAGTGCCGATGCCGCTAGTGATGAAGACGCCCAAATCGGGCAAACTCGGTGAGGATGGTGTTGCTCAACGACGGCGGAGAGAAAAATGGGTGACAGACGAAGAAGACGAAGATGAAGAAGACGAAGAAGAAGAAGAAGAACCAGAACTAGAACCAGAGGAAGACGACGATGACAAGCCGGTGACGATGGTGGTAGCTCGACGGGGGCGACGGCGAAACTTGAAACCCTAGATGACGACGACTCAGAGGCTGAGACTAACGACGACGACTGAGAGGACAATCGCAACGGCGACGCCGACGCCGACGATGACTAAGAGGGATTGAGAGCCCGATGACGTCGGCGACGCTGGCGCCAACGGCAACGATAACTGAGAACAGAGGAAGACGACGAGTTATTTTTTGGTTCATTTTTTGATTTTGTCTGAAAAAATAGAAGAAAAAAATTCGAAAACATGTTTTTCGTGTTTTAAAAAAATAGTTAATTTTTAACTCAGTTTTTTCTCTTTTCTTGAAATTTTTTTTCCAAAATTGCTACCAAACGAATTTTTCAAAAAAACTTGTATTCATAATTCTCTGAAAATTGTTTCCGAAAAATAGTTCCAAACGGGACCCAAGTTTTTAGCTTTCCCTTAATAAAACTCAATGAAGAAACGACAAGATGAGGCAACCCTTCTAAGATAAAACGACGTCATCCCTCCTCGCAGCACTATAGTGAGTGTAGCACCCTCCCCACGCCCTTAGAAAGAAAGAGTTTGCTGGTAATATGAGTATTACTATATTTTGATAGAGGTAAATATGACAAATTAGTTATAATTTTCAAGAAATACATATAACTTTTATTTATATTTGTTCATACACAAATATAATATAAAATATTTTTCAACAATAATTATCTAAAGTTACGTTCGTTATATTTTATGTGCACCTATATATATATATGAATATTTTATATGCACTTATATATTTAAATATATTTTATATTTACTAATTTATCTTCTTGGTGGTCCAGTAGATCTCTTCAAAAAACTATTATATATCCTGGAAAACTTGGATTAAATGATTATGACAATTTATTTATATAAGATTTGTGTTAATTATCATCTAATAAATTAGAATTATAGAATTCTATTTATAAATAAATTTTAAAATTCTAACTCCCATATAATAATAAAACTCTCTCTATATATATTAGACTTGTTATAAATTTATGATTTCAATTCGGCACAAATACATATATATATATATGTATATATAATTAATTAATTATATAAATTCAAAAAATATAAAATACACACCCAACAAATACCACCCACCAAGTTATGAGTTCTATTACTTCTATATGAATGGACATTTGTGATAAATTATGTGATTTCAAATCATGTGAAAATTACTTCTTCAAAGGGATTAACTATGCAAAATACTATCATATTAGGTAATAGTTATGGTTGGCGTTTAAATGTACTTAATTATTTAATCTTATTATTTTAATAATAAAATATAAAATAATATAAATAATTAGTTAGTTGGTCAATTTTAAAGTACTCATTTAAAATATAAATTTATTAGTTTACTAATTTATAAAGATAAATAAGAAAACTAAAAAAATAACTTATTTTTTGTTGAATTAATAAAAAGAGAAATAATATTAATTAATTCTTTTTATTTTTTTTATATAAAAAAACGTGAAAGATAAAAGATAACAAAATAAAA
>JAOTRH010028430.1:0-21351 GCA_034768845.1 Heliamphora exappendiculata | reverse complement strand
TTACATTTCTTTGATATGTCACACAGGGGGAGGCTTTGTGTTAAATTTCTCATGTATACTTTAACGACTTTTATCATAGAAATACAATTTATCACATCCATCGGTCAAAATGTGCCAAAATATTTATCACTTGAAGCATTCAAAATTCAAGAATTAATTACGTTATACTTTCTTTCTAAATCTTGGTTATATGCATATTGTGAGAGGGAGCCTTACAAGGCAATCTTATTTTACTATTTGTTTGTCGTCATAAAAAAGAGAGAGATTGTTAGGCTAACTAGGTTTCAACCTGTTTTCATGATAACAAATCAAAACTTTTAATTGTACAAATTGAGTGTGTTCACGGGACTCCAATGACACAAGCACAATTGAGAAATCAAAATGGAAGCCGTAAAGCATGAAGATCATATTCAAGCAATTAAGATCCATGGAACACGAAAAAAATCAAGAAGAAAAAGAAAAAGACTTAAAGGACTTGAAGATTTTCTAAGTGTAAATGCACTAGGATTTATGTAAGTTCACATACCATTGGTTATATGTGTAAAAGCTCATAGGAGACCTTAGATGGACTATAGGTTTGTTAAATATTTTATGAAAAATCATTTTCAAAGTATAAAATGTGTTTTAAAATGTTTCAAAAGAAGGTCAGTAAAAAATATGCAAAAATTGTGTAAAGAAAATTGACATACCTTTACTATTTTAGTCATAAAATTTTTTACAAATTGAATTTTGATATAGGACTTAGACCATTAGAAAGTAGACTTTCGGGGCTTCAATTTGAACACAAGAATGATCCTATTCGGAGTCCGAATGAAGGAAATATGATCATTTGAAGTCGAAAAAATAGTATAGTCAAAGTTAGTCGACTGAACCTAAGATTAGTCAACTAAAAGCCCAAGTCAGTCAATTGAACCATCAATTTTAGTCGATCGAAATGCTTCTAGAAGTTCAAATTCATGGTTCATTGAGGCTCAGTCGACTAAATCTCTTGGTCAGTCGACTGAACATGCCAGAAACTCAAATTTGGGCTACAACGGCTAGTTTAAAACTTTCTTATTTAGCTCAATGACTAGTTCATGTTTTTGGCCTATAAATAAAGCCCCTAAACCTTATAAAATAAATAGCAAAGCCCTCCATCATACTCTCTTATATACATCAAGTTTGTTCTCCAAATTCTTCATTTTGTGAGATATGTTTGAGAGAAAACCTTAGAAATATTCTATTGAGCTTTTCACTTGTATATCATTTGGAGTGAATATTAGTGTGCTTCATTTGTATTCATTTGCTTGCTGAAGGAGCTAATTTCTTATATTCTTGATATAACTTGATAAGGTAATTCTCAAGAGAGGCTACTCCGCCTGTAAGGAGGAACTTGATAAAGAGATTTCTCAAGAGAGGCTGCTCCGCCTACTGAAGGAATGTGTACTTGATAAGGGAACATTCTCAAGAGAGGCTACTCTGCCTATTTGAATGAGAGAGGCTGCTCTGCCTACTGAAGAAGTGTTTAGTGGAATCCTCACAGCAATTAGCTTGAGGCAAGGACGTAGGCCGTAGTGCCAAACCTTGTAAATCTTGGTGTCGTATCTCTCTAACTCTATCTCTTTAATTTCGCACTTTAAATTCTATATCCACTTGAATTTGTTTGTTAGAGAACACTTGTGGACATTTGGGATTGCATGTTTAATTTGGTCGATATTGGCATAAATTTTTAAATACCCAATTCGCCCCTTATTGGGATTGCACCTACACTATCATTTCCAACGTCTTTCTCCACCCTGATATATTGCTCCACTCGTCTCATCAGGGTCGATATGTTTTTGGGTAGCTTCTTCGTTAGGGAGGCCCTCAACTTCCCTTTGGGCTGAAGTCCATGCTTGAAAGAGGCCACAGCCAATTCTTCGTTACAATTTTTGATGTCATTATATACTTCCTAGTACTTTCTCATATAATCCCACAGAGATTCCTTCTTCCCCCTTCGAAGCGCCATTAGTGAATCGATTTCTTTTGGGAACTTGGTGTTGGTAACGAACCATGCTAGAAATCCTTTCGACATATCCCTCCAGCTTGCTATCGACCGAGGCGACAGTCGGTTGAACCATCTCAGCCCAGCCTCGCCCAAACTGGACGGGAATACTTTACACATGAGTGCATCGTTACTGCTCTATAATGTCATCATCTGCCTATAATGGCTGATGTGCGTGTTTGGGTTAGAACGCCCATCGTATGACTTGAACCTAGGGACGGAGAAGCTTCTAAGGGGTTCGGCCCCATCTATATACTAAAAAAACGGTGTGGTGATCATCTCTTCCCATGCGCCGTTTGTTTTGGCTGTAATGTAATATGCCGACTGCGAGTATTCATTCTTTTGCGAAGGATCCTTGTTCAGTTTGGATCTCTTTGGAGTATGGGTGCTTCCTTCGGTATTTGAATCTTCCTTTTGGTTGGTGAACTCCCTGAAAATCTAACCTAGCTTCGGGCTGATCCCATTCACTCCCTTCCTTCCCTTAGTCCTTGGGGACTTCGGCTCTCCAGTATAGAAGCTTCCCACTTTGACTTGTAGGTCCCGATCGTGGTTCCTTAAGGAGGAACGAATGCTCAGTATTTCCTCCTCCATTGCGTAGAGCACTAATTCCTTGGCAAAGTCGTGCTCTAGAGACCTAACTATTTCATGAGCTGTCCTCTTCTCCTTTCTTTGCACTATGCACCTTTCTTCAAAGCTTGGTGAAGCGTGTTCATCGAGAACAGTGGGTACCTTTGAAGGTATCGCCATTAGCAGTTTAATAACCTACTTTTAACTGGTTTCCCACAAACGGCGCCAAATGTACGGGGTGCCCCGTAAATTAAATTCATTTGATGGGTCAAACCCAGCTTGATTAATCCTGCCAACGAATCAACACTTACAAGAATGAACAAATGTGAGCTAGCCGAAAGCGACTTGTCGGCAGCCCCTCTGATGACAAAGTTAGAAAGGGTATTCAAGCAAGAAGAAATTGATAGGAAAGTGAATTGATAGAGCTTTTTCTAGGTCTTTTGTTCTCTCTCTTTTGGTCTTTGAGTCTTCCTCCTTTTATAGTGGAGGATACCCTCTCTCTCTTCAATCCTTAGGATTAATTTGTCTGAAATGCATACCTGTAAAATGCTCCTCCCACCCTCACCGTTGTATTAACAGCGGTGACAGATCGTTTATTGTCACATAACCATCAATTCTATTACCTTGGTCCGTTCTTTGGGCTAAGATTCCTGTAATAAATACTTCACCCGAGGCTTTCAGAGCACTCGATGAGTGGAAAGCATTCGGTCTAATCGCATTCAATGCTCGTCCTGTCGTGTCATATCGCATTAAATAGTGTACCTCTTCTGATCGCATCACATTCAATGCAACATTTGTTCCCGAGCTCGCGATACTCATCGGTCATACCTAGCTTGGCCTAGGCTTCCTCATGTACGGACCGGACTTTCAACTCTCCACTGGGCACTTCATGACCTATTAAGCTGAGGTCTCATCCTATCAGATCGGAGCTTGGTCCAACTCCCCTATCTTAACTCCCCTGTCCTACCCAGATTCCTCTCTTTTGACCCATTCCCCCACAATACACATCAATACATGAGAAACAAATTCATGACATAACTAAATAATATATACTATTAATTGCATTTGTATTAGTTTGATGATTTTAAAAATATTTTGAAAACTTTAAAATATAAAATTTGAAAGTTATCAATATTTGAATATTACGAAACAAATAAGATATATTGGTTAATTATATATATGATTAGCGCATGTATGGTCAATTATATATAGAATTAAATAAATACATCCTTTTGTAATATGTATAATTTTGGCGAATTAGGGATATTACAAAAATTAGAAATGTTTTGAAAGATTTTAAATACAAAATTTAAAAGTAATCATATATTTGTATAACATGAAATAAAGTAAATATATTGGTGCTACAATCTTTGTTGTATCCCTTTAAACAAATCTAAAATAAGATTTTAATTTGGAAAAAGTTAAATAAAAAGTTCAAATGTGATTTTTATTACAGATCGCAATTAAGAATAAAAATTTGTTTCATTCTCGCCCTTCATCTCGTATGCCTGGTCTCGTCCAAAATGGATTTATCCTCTATTTATTATTTTTTAATCAACCAATAGCTATTATATTCAACATGTCTTGTCATCTCATGCGCTCATTAGCAAATATTGATAATGTATCCCATAATATTAATATTTATCTAATTATATTATTATTTTTCTAAATTCTATAAATTCTTTCAATTAAGTAATATAGTAGGATGCTAAATTCGGTCAACTTTTATGTAACAAAGATTAAAAATTTCAAAAAGAAGGAAGAAAATTCTTTATAATTAAGGAGTCCTTTTATGTAAATAAGGGATTCTTTCCTTTTATGAGATATTATTTTTAGTTGAAAAATATTTTCTTTGATTAGCATCAATTAAGGATTTTTTTTAATTTTAAAATTAGTATCTAAATGTACTAGCCAATAGTTATTTTAAAAAATATTTTTAATTCAAAATTCTAAAAACATAGAATTTAAATTTTGGAGCTTGCAAAAAAATTGAGACAAAAGTTCTCTTTTCATTAATATATATAGATATAGATATACTTGACATATATTTGCCAAATAAAAAAGAAAAAATTGGTAGAATAGATATTTTTAGCAAATTAGTAGAAACATATATATATTTTTTAGAAATTTCAAAAGTTTATGCGAATTGGTAGGAAACATATGCCTATTGATAGGTCTAGGTCATCTATGACCGAATGGCCTTACCATGCATAGCCCACCCGATCACCTTTTATTGGCTACCAAACAAAGTGCCTTAATTCCCTCCGAGATTCGGGAGGCCTCGTGATCAGTGGGTCAAAGCACAGTAATTAGACACAATCAATCCCTAGAGCGAGATATGGAAAATTGGACCTCATCACTACGGAAGACTCTTATGTAACAACCCTAAATACCCGGGAATTGGACCTCACCACTACAGAAGACTCTTATGTAACAACCCTAAATACCCAAACCCCCCACCCCCAGAGGAGGCAACTACAAAAACCTTAATACTCACCTTCTTAATCATATCAAAAAGAGATTGACTTAAACATCGAAAGAAAATAGGTAGGCATCTCACTGATGTCAAGTTTTTGTTTATAATCTTTTAGGTCCTGCGGAGCAAGAGAAAGGAATCAACTAGGAAGGCCAACCACTATGTCAGGGTTGGCGTTCGCTTGAATCCATCTTATCGATGTATCACTTTGGCGCAGTTTGTAGGAAGTTGTTTCCTCTTTTTTCATGGTGAAAACGAGAGCTACAACTTTCAACGACAATCGACAACGCTCGCCACCAGCAGGAGAATAAAATAACCTGCGCGTCGATCAACAAATTGCCAATCTGGCCCATTTAGTTCAGGAACTTGCGCAGCAAACGCATGCCCTCCACTAGCAATTCGAGGCTCAAGTAGCAGAGGCTCAACTGATCCGCCCCAACCCACAGAACATGGAATGAGTAAACACTGTGCCCCCGAACCATGGAGGGTTGAGTTAGCCCGATCCTACCAACAAAGAGGCCATCTCCTCCAACAACAAGGGTTCAAGAGACAGACCAATAACCCCCACGATAAAGAGGAGGTGGAGAGGCACCAAATCAGCTTGGGAGGTGTGATTTTCCCCGCCTCAAGAAGATCTATCCCGACATCAAGTCCGAGGTTCAGCAACAATCGAACTTGAGATGAAAAGGATGAGAGAGCATCTTTAAAATGTTATGGAGGCGGTCAAGAGAAAGATGGTCGGGGGTGTCGATGAGCTCATTCAGAAGACAGATCTCTCTTTTTTCCCAATGATAATAATGGAGCCACTATCATCAAAATTCAAAATGCCCTCGATGGAAGCGTTTGACAGCACAAAAGACCCCCTAGACCACCTAGAAACCTATAAAGCTTTCATGCATCTCTATGCGGCTGCTGACAAGATCATGTGCTGAGCATTCCCAACCACCCTGAAGGGATCTGCCCGAGTTTGGTTCAATCGCCTCAAATCAGGGTCTATCAGCACCTTCACACAGCTCAGCAAACTCTTCATTGGGCACTTCATCAAAGGTCAGAGGCATCGCCGGTCGGTAACTTACCTTTTGAACATCAAGCAGGCAAGTGGAGAATCCCAAAGAGATTATGTGTCTAAATTTAACATAGAAGCACTCCAAGTTGATGAAGTAGATGGTAAGGTGGCCTTAGAAACATTCATGGGAGGGCTGTAGCCTACCAAATTCCTACTCTCTATATCTAAAGCTCTTCCAACAAGCATGGCCGAGCTGATGACCAAGGCCCAAAGGCACATGAACGCAAAAGACGCCATGAATGCCAGAAAGGACAGCGTATCGAGAGGCGAGCAAGAACGAAAGCCCGAGCGACAATGACCAAGCGAACTTGATCGGTCAAGAAGGTCGACAGAAGTCGAGAGGGGTAATTCGGGCCAACTAGATAGCAAGAGGCCCAGGATCCCACCCAGTTGCTTCGAGAGATATACCCCCTTAAACACATTGGCTGATTAAGTCTTGCTATAGATACGCAACGACCCATACCTAAAGTGGTCGAAGAAGCTGAGAACCACACCAAATCGAAGAAACCAAGATAAATTTTACAGATTCCACAAAAACCACGGACACAACACTAAAGATTGCTTTGACCTAATGAAATAGATAGAAGCGTCAATATGGAAAAGGACGATTACGACGATTCATGGCTGACCGATCAGCCAAAGAAGAGCTGAGGGGTTAGCGCGAGAAGATCCCCCTTCAAATTGAGAGATAGCTGGAGAAGATTGAGTGATAGCCGATGGGTTTGCAGGAGGAGGGGAAAACAGCTCGTCGAGACAATCCCACTCAAGAAAGCTACAGAAAGAGATGCCAATGGAGGTGTACGCCACTGATCGATTAATAAGGAGCTAGTTGGATGAAATAGGAGAGGCTATCATCTTTTCAGAGCAAGATGGAGAAGGGGTTTAACACCCCCATAACGACCCATTGGTGTTTATGATGGTACTAGATACCTACTGAGTACGGCAGATACTAATAGACAATGGAAGTTTTGCGAACATCCTATTCCTAAAGACTTTCGATCAGCTTAACATCAGAAGAAATCGGCTCACACCCGTCAAGTTCTCCCCTGGTCGGATTTAGGTGAGAGAGGGTCCACCCTCTAGGAGCCATCGAGCTGCCCTTAATGATGGGGGTCATCCCTAAGCAATCTACTCGACAAATTACGTTCTTGGTTGCCGATTGCCCTTCTACATACAACGCTATACCAGGGAGAACGGCATTCAACCTTTTTAGGCAGTTACGTCTACATATAACCTAACCATGAAGTTTTCAACCCTACACGGGGTTGGGTATCTCAGGGTAGATTAGCTCACCACCGAGAAATGTTATACTACCTCACATAGAGGCCCGAATGGTAAGAAAGCACTAATGATTGAAACACTAGAAGCCTAAGAGGGAAACATGAGAGAAAGGCTCGAGGCGGTTGAAAAGTTGACCGGTCTCCCACTCGATGAAAGCCAACTAGATCAAAAGGTATTCGTCAACACCCTCTTGGCAGAGCTCGAACTACAACAGTTGGTTTAGTTTCTTAGACAGCACCAAAGGTATTCGCATTGATACATGAAGACATGCTCGAAATACTACCAGATGTTATGATGCATCAGCGCAACGTAAATAAAAACCACTGACCAATCAAGCAAAAGCTGAGGAAAAAGCCGATTATATCATGAGAAATCCACGAAGGGATATGCGGCAGTCATTCGGAAGGACTAGCACTGGCCCATTAGCATCGCCACCGTAAAATGACTTGCACCCCTTTTTTTGTAAATCAATTTTGATTTCATGAAGTAAAATATTTTACTAAAAAAATATTTTATCTTGATTTTATCAAAACAAACACTCAAAAATAAATAAAATATTTTATCGAAAAATATTTTACATATAAACAAACAGAACCTAAGTGTAAGATGAAAATGTGTAAAAAGTTAGAGACAGTGGCATCATATACTCAAACCTCAAAGGAGGTCTACGTATTTTACCCTAGATTTTAAAAACTGCTTGCCTCCCCTTGAGTTAAAATCATAAGTCCAACCCTACTCCCACCAATTTTGCATCTATAGCAGCAATCACCATTAGCTGGAATATAAGAATACAAAACAGCAATCAGAAAGCAAATTCTCAACATGGAAGCAGCTACAAGCATACCCTCTTTTTTTTTGTGTATACTTATTTGATGCATGGCAAACTTGTACACAATACATAAATACTTGTATTAATAGGTGTACTTCGTAAAAAGGGGTGTATTTAAAAACTCTCCAGCATTTTGGATTTCTTCCTTGGAGAGCAGAAATTAGCATTCTTACCCTTTTCTCGAGGGATTCCATTAACAAACCCAAAGTTCAGCTCTACCATTTGAATGGAGTTTTCAAGCATAATTTCACGGATTACAAGAATTAACAAACCTTGCCCAATTTGAATATTCAACACTTGAAGAAAAAAATTGTTAATTTGAATTTTGAACATAAGCTTCTTTTACATTCTTTCTATTTTTTGGAATCACGGTTACAAAAATGTGGATACACAAGCTCAAATCAGTGAAATATATATTTCTGTCATCATAGTCTGAAATGCCAACACCTGCTAATGTTTTAACAGTTCCAAAATTACGAGTTTCCTTCAGAGTGCCTGCACACATGAGAAAAAATTTAAGTGTTTTTTGTTTCTTTTTTTTGTTTTACCACCCGGAAATGACCTCCAAACCTTGTATTTAATATCATCGAGAGTCTACAATTTAGTCATCCTAACTGTCTACTTTTAAGTTTGCACTGACCATTTCATCAATATAGATAGAATTTAATTGACAAGAGGTGGTGACACATGAAAGACAGTTTTTGGTTTTCTTCAGTTACCTACCAACGGAAATTAGATTTGAGTTGTATCAACAGACCCAAGAAAATCAGACCCAAGAAAATGGTACAATAAATTACCATCTGTAATTCTTAATTTATCCAAGATATCGAAGCAAGACTCCATCATTTCCCAGCACAAACCCCTTTTGTTCACTGACAAACCTGCACCAGATAAATTTGAAAAATCATGCATGAGGTAAATTTATTGTAATATTAGGTTAAGAGCTTCAACAGGGTGCATGCTTCAAAATCAAGTTCTTTATTTTTATTATTTTTTTTATCATCTAAATGGTCAGATTGACATGATAAGTTTAGGGAAGGATCAAGTCTCACTTTACTGAATACAGATTCGCCGCAATATTATCAGCTGCCTTGTCACGGATCCATGTCTTGCCCCCATTGGTGGTTCTTAATAGAATCCCACTGCCCCCAGCTGCCCAAGCCTCCTCCTGCAAAGTCAAATCTTGCAGCGCATCGATAGTCAAGAAGTTAAACAGATTGACATCATAATTCATAAGTTATATATATTATATACGCATACATATATATTTATATATATATATATATACATAAATACTTCTGAAAGGGGACTATGTTTAAACTTGGCAGTTCTGCCATAAATCATAGATTCATAATAGACAATGTAAGAGGCCAAGGGAGCTCAATCTTCATATTTAGGCAGAAGCCAATTCAGATGCATGTTTCAAAACTTCTTGACCGTTAGTTGACAAAAACACAAATAATTGATATTCTAATTATGACCATAAATACTCATTTATATGACAACGAGCATATATCCGACTCCTACTTTCCATCTTTATTCATTGATTCATCATCCTTCATAAAATAGTAATAATGCTATGAAAACTCATAACATCCAAATGATATAGCATATAAACTTCACCTCTACCATCTAACTTTCACTTTTACTTTTCTTGTTCTGTGACTTCCATACGTACCCTTCCACGCTGTTTGCTCTCATGCCAATTGTCAACATTAACTCGTCCGTATTTGCTCAGGGAGCTAATGGGATAAGGGGACTGCACATGCCCAGGGAGCTAATGTGGCACTCTAAGAGAATGGGCACTTTGCTTGCCTAGAAAAGCTAAAACCGAATCATCTGTGGGTGTTCCATGCCATTTCCATTGTGACTAACATTGCTAGAGCTTTCACTTATTTCCATATTCGTCCAACTCATTTGTCTCCAAACCACCATCAGGATCTGAGTTAGCCTAGTCTTTATTGTTTAATCTATTCCTGAATTTGAAAGGGAATTGTCCAGACATCCAAATAAAACACATATTTATGTGTATATACTCCACATTTTATTGCACAAAAATATTCGCAACTTCAAATTGCTTTATCTTTTTCATAGTATTACTTCTTTTCCAGAACTTATTAGGTGAAGCTTTGACAATAATTAATTCTCCAGCATGCATGCATGCACTATACATGCACTGTGTGTGATTATGCATGTGCTTATACTGGCATGCATAAAGCCACTTTCAAGTATTTGTTTTGAAGTAGGCATTGGATATGACGCCCAAGTATGGAAATTGATACACATGTTGAGAACGTACAGCAGATACTGTGGGCATCTCCACAGGATATTGTTAATATTTAATATATTAATACTGAATATATATTAGCACCCCTCAAGTTGGAGTATAGATATCAATCATTCCCAACTTGTTACAAATGTAGTGAATCCGGGGCCTGAGCAGTGCCTTAGTGAACACGTCAGCCAACTATTCACCAGATCGAACAAAGCCAAAATTGAAAGTATCGTTCTTATACTCGTGGCAGATGAAATGACAATCGATCTCGATGTGCTTAGTTCACTCATGAAACACTGGATTAATAGCGATTTAGACAGTATACTTATTGTCACACCACAACTTGGTAGGACCCATAGGCGGTTCGTCTAATTCAGTGAGAAGCTGTCGAACCCACATGATTTCGGATGTTGCCAATGCCAAAAACCTGTATTTCGCCTCAGCACTGGACACCTCGACACCACATCTTGCTTCTTACTTTTCCACGATACTAAGTTCCCACCAATAAAGACAGAGAACCCTGATGTCGATCTCCTATCAATCGGGCATCCGGCCCAATCTACATCAGAATAGCCCACGGTACAGAAATGACCCCAATCACAGAACTGTAGACCCTTCATCGGTTAAAATGGAGGTACTTAGGATACGAACCATTGCATTCCAATGGAAAACGCGGGGATCAGACATAAACTGACTCACAATGCTGACAGGATAGGTAATATCTGGTTTAGTCATAGTGGTCAAATAATTAAGTTTTTCCACCATTCTGCGATACCTGTCAGGGTGAGGAAACATATCACTATCACCAAGAAGAAGCTTCACAATCGGATCCATCGGGGACTCCACACTTTTTGCATTCAACAGGCCGACATCGCGCAAAATATCAATCACATATTTTCTTTGAAAAATAAAAATTCCATGCTTATCTCTGGCCACCTCAACCCCCAGAAAATACCGCAGGTGCCAATCTGAAATTGTGTCTGTAGAAAGGCCTTCAGGCTACTAATCCCAACATGGTCATCACTAGTGATGATAATATCATCAACATATACAACGAGAAGAATACAGTCGAAGTCTGTCCGACAAAAGAACACGGTATGATCTTTGCCTGACTGTCGCAGACCAAACTGTTGCACCACCGTGCTAAACCTCCCAAACCAAGCCTGAGGAGATTGTTTTAAACCATATAAAGAATAATGAAGGCGACACACCAGATCAGACCCCCCTTGAGCAACAAAACCGGGAAGTTGCTCCATATAGACTTCATCCCGAAAATTGCCATGGAGAAAGGCATTCTTGACATCCAACTAATAAAACGGCCAATTCCGAGTGGCAGCAAGAGAAAGAAAAAGGCAAATAGAAATCATCTTAGAGACAGGAGAAAAAGTCTCAAAGTAGTCAACACCATAAGTTTGAGCATAACCTTTTGTAACAAGGCAGGCTTTCAAGCGAGTCAAAGAGCCATCAGGATTCACCTTCACAATGTAAACCCATTTGCAGCCAACTGCCTGCTTCCCGGCAAGAAGAGAAACAAGATCCCAAGTGCCATTATTATCCAGGGCAAGCATTTCTTCCAACATAGCAGAACGCCAACCAGGATGGGAGAGAGCCTCTAAAACACTACCAAGAACAGCAGTAGTATCAACGGTAGAAATAAAAGCACGTAAAGAAGCTAACAAGCCCTTATAGGAGTCAACATACCGGGGGTGATCCTGACAGAGACAATAAGGGCGATGGGCAGCAATAGAGGGCTCACTTACCGGCGGATCAATCGACGAGAGAACTAGCTCAGCAAGAGGCGGATCACGGGAGGGAGAAGTTACAGGAGGTGGCGCCGGGAGCGGCTCAGAAGGGGAGGTAGAAGTATCAGTTGTAATCTGATAGACCAAAAAATCAGCAGACAAAGGGGAGGAAGGTGACGCACGACCCGAAGGTGGAACAGGATGAGAAGGAGAATAGAATAGGGTCGACTCCAGAAAGGTAACATCCCGAGACACAACAAACCAACGAAACACAGGACAGTAACACCGATACCCCTTCTGGTGTTGAGGGTAGCCAAGAAACACACATTTAAGGGCACGAGCATCAAGTTTAGTGACCTGTGGCCTGATATCACGCACATAACATACGCAACCAAAGATTTTAAGAGGTAGGGAGTGCCCAGGCAACATAGGAGCTAACATAGACATCGGGAAAACACCACCCAAGACAGTAGATGGCATGCGATTAATAAGATAACAAGCTGTAAGAACAACCTCACTCTAAAAATGATGAGGAACATGCATATGACATAGAAGAGCACGGGCAGTTTTCAAAACATGTCTATTTTTTTGCTCAGCCACCCTATTCTGTTCAGGAGTATCAAGACGCGACATCTGATGGGAAATGCCATGACTCACTAGAAACTCCCTCATGGCAGTAAATAGGTACTGCCCCCCATTATCACTACGCAAGACCCTAACACAGGTACAAAATTGGGTTTGAACAATCTTACAAAATTGAGTAAACACAGATAAAATCTCATTTATTTTTCATTAAATTTAGAAATGTGGCACGAGAGTAATCATCTACCAAGCTCACAAAATAGCGAAAACCAAATAAAGAGGTGACCGGACTAGTTTCCCAAACATCAGAATGGACTAATTGAAAGGGAGCAGAAGCTCTTTTATTGACTCGAGACTGAAAAGGCACACGCAGGTGCTTGAAAAAACGACACGACTCACACTCAATGGTAGACACAGACTTTAAATTAGGGTACATAATTTTAAGACTCGACAAACCAGGGTGCCCAAGAAGACAATGAATATCAAGGGCAAAAGAAGACAAGGCAGAATACGCCTGAGCAGGAGCAACATCGAGCAGGTACAACCCCCCAGAGACCCATCCTTTACTGATAATCCTCTTCGTTGTAAGATCCTGAAAAATACAAGAATTAGAAAAAAATGTCATGGAGGAACTCAAATAAGTGGTAATCTAGCATAGATAATAGATTGAAGGAATTATCAGGAATATGCAAGACATTGTATAAAGACAAGGCAGGAGTTGGTGTCGCAACACCACAGCCGTCAATAGCTAAGAAGGAGCCAATAGCCACCAAAACACCAGCATGACCAGGGGTCAACTTATACTCTGATAGAATACCTGATGATCCATCCATGTGAGCAGAAGCGCCATAATCAATAACCCAGGTGTGGGGGGTAGCCACACATGCAGTAGGATTACCTACAAAAGTGGCTGCTGGTACCTCAAAAGAACTCATATTCTGCCTAATCTGACCATACATATACTGGTCATACTCTGCAGCAGTCATCTCAACAACTCGTCTGGTCGAATTGGAGGTCCCCCTGAGGACTTGGCTGGATATAGTCCTGCTGGCTGAAATCAGATGTAGCATTGGCCACTTGTGGAGGCTTCCCATGAAACTTGTAACATTCACTGCGAATGTGTCCCCGAATTCCACAATAGTGGCGCGTACGGGTCTCACGACCACCATCACGACCTCCTCCACGACTAGACTTGTTACCACCATCACGATCGCGGCCTCAATCGTTGCGGCTACCATGAAAACCCACTAAAGCAGACTGATCAGAGGCCTTAACAAGAGATGTACCAATACCACGAGACTCATCCTGACAGGACGCTCGACTCACATGTCGGAATGTCTCGAAGAGAGTGGAAATGTCTGCCCTAGCAAGAATTTGAGATCGAGCGGAATCAAACTCAAAATCCAAACTGGCTAAGAAGCCCACCACCAAAAGTTGCTGCCTTTGCTGCTGAAACTTAGATAACTGATTTGTGAACGGGAGAAGGCGATCAAACTCATTAGCCAAAATCTTGAATTGCATAAAATGATCCTGAAGAAACTTTTCGGACTGCTGTGATTGAAAGAAACCTTTCATGACATCATATTGGCAAGAGAGATCATTAGTGGCTGAATAGATGGATTCTAACGAGGACCAGATCTCTCGCACAGTATCAGCGTTTGCCACCAAAGCCTGAACGGAAGGATCCATCGAGTTGAGCAACTGACTAAATACCCGGGCATCATCCCGGGCCCAAGTCCAAAAAATTGCTGATGTTCGTGATGGAGGATCATCAAACAGGGAATCCAACTCCATGCTTTGCAAAGATTTAAGAACACTTTTCTTCCACAAAGCATAATCATTGGCGCCATCAAGTCACCGATCAACCAGTCATGTGGATGACAAAAACACCTCGGTGGTACGCTGTCGTCCAGCTTCAACCTAGGATTCGCGAGTCATGGAATCCTCTGACATCCTTGTTCACCAACAAGAGAACCAAAAAATACTATGAAATACACTTCTCAATCCACACGGAGGTACAATAAAGAGTCACTCCAGACCCTAACAGCATCAAACCACCAGCAAACATCACTGTGAGAGAAAGAGAGATTGGCTGGACTGCTTAGAGACTTGTCAGAGGTCTAGGAGTGATTAGCAAGGCTCGAAAGGGACCTACAGAGATCGACGAGGTCTTGGAGAGGGCCGACTGTGGTTGACGGAGGCCCTGGAAGTGCTGTCGGTGATTGACGTCACACCTGGAGGGGCTGACGATGGATGACGTCACCCCTGGAGGGGCTGACGAGGGCGGCAACCCTCCTGGTCGAGTCGACTGTGGTCGACATCACCCCTGGAGGGGCTGACTAGGGTCGTCGAGCTCCCCTAGGAAGGCCCAACGATAGTTGTCGTCACCCCTGGAGGGGTTAACAAGGGTCGGCGCACGCTGTGGGTAAGCCGACTGTGGTCAGTGAGTGTTCCTGGAAGGCCGACGAGGGTCGGCGACGACTGCCAGAGGACTGACGAAGGTGAGCAAGGAGTCCGGTGGTCGGCAATTAGGGTTAGGGTTTTTTCTTTGGCGGCTGGTGCTAGTGGAAGCTAGGGTTTCATAATGGTTAGAGTTTTATGGCTCTGATACTATGTTAGAAAAGAGAGAATGAATATGAAAAAGCGTGTATTCTCATTGTGAGACATACACACGTATTTATTAAGTATTGAAAGCCTACAGCAGATATTGTGGGCATCCCCACAGGATATTATTAATACTTAATATATTAATACTGAATATATATTAACACACAATGGAACTTTGTTAGAGTTTTGTGCAAAGATTATAATATATGAGCATTATGAGGTTTCATTTGAAACTGAAAGGATGCTAGCACAAGTCTAACACAACAACAATGTATGTTATATAATAGGTTCATGTTTAAAGATAATTATGAGCAAGACACAGGTGTTAATCAGAAAAATGGTTGGAGGGAAGATTAATATATGAGTAATTTTATGTTATGCAAACTATTCTCATTTTTTGTAAAAATAATTATTTATACATTGTGCAAAAAATAAAACATGAAAATGCATAATATACTTTTCAACTATGATCTTATACCAGAACCGTGAAAAAGTAAAGATTCAAAACCAAGAGATACTTAAGAATGAATATTTTCGTTATCTAGGTTCGATTATTAACAAAGATATAGAGACTACAAATGATGTAAGCCATTGAATCAAAGTTGACTGGCTCAAGTGGAGGGGTACTTCCAGCGTTCTATGTGATCGACGGATACCTACACAATTACAAGAAAATTTTTATAGAAAAGCTATTAGACTAGGGATTCTATATGGGACACAATGTTGAGCTGCCAAGAAAGATTATATAAATAAGATGAGTGTTGATGAAATGAGAATCTTAAAATAGATATGTGGTAAAACTAGAAATAAAAAAATTAGAAATAAAAAAATTCGTGAAATGATAGGAGTCGCACCAATTGAGGAAAGTTGAGAAAACAGATATTAAGGTGGTTTGAACATATACAATTAGACCAGTTGATTCAGTAGTAAAGAAAAGCGGCAAGATTATAGATAATGAAAACACTAGGAGGAGGAGTAGACCTAAATTGAAATAGGATGCCGTATTAAAAAAAAATGAACTTATTAAAACTAACTAAAACTATGGGCCGTAACTGAGAAAAATAGCTTTAAAAGATTCATGTTGCTGTCTCCAATTGATTGGGAGAAAGGCTTAGTTTGGCTTAGTTTGGTTCTCTTATATCGAAACCAATAGAGGACAACTAAAAGGCATACTCAGTGGGGTTGATAAAAATAGCCACTCTGCAAGGCTGCATGTATAAACTATGCACAACTTTTAAATAAGTATGTTGCACGGACAATCTTGTTTACGTGTGTACTTGTTGAGTGATTAGTGGCAAGGAGTGGCACAACTTTGGGGTTAGGTAGCCCGTCCCCTTCATCGCTGTACGTGCACAAGTCTAGCTTAACTAATACATTAATGCAATTTACCTCGGAATTTTTCATCACAGAGGATTAACACAGGAACATGCATCACAGAGGACTAACACACTCCACAATTAAAATGATTCCAATGTTACCTGAGAACGATACCCAACATCAAGAATGCCAAAACCGCGACTCTGTACAGGAACTTCTTCAAACTCCTCTGTTATCTGCAAATGTTTAGATCCACTTGCGCTTAAACTAAAAGCAGTATAAGGTAAAAATTTGAAATTGAGGACTATAGACAACACTAATGCATTACAATGGATTTCAACAAGAGGAATACAGCATGAAAGCAAGAACATTTGACGAGAGCAGGGATAACACCAAAGAGTGCAAAACAAAGAAAGGAAGAAAATCAATCAATTTCAATACATTGACTTGACTACAAGTATCCTGATAGAGTTTAGTGAAAAACATTTGTATTACACATTATAAATAAGATAGAAAAAGGCAAATGAACCCACGAATTGTAGAATATCTATTGCTTATGTCCCCTGATCTGACCCCAAACATGGTGCTCAAAAAAATAGTGCAATTCGGTCAAGGGTCCATCATATAAGATTTTCCTACATTAAGGAAGCACATAAGGTTCCACCCCACCCCCCAATTTTAACTACGCCACTGTTTACCAAAATAAACCTAGTGACTAATTTTGCTTTTCAAATTTTAAAAAAGGTTATAGCTTTTGATGTAGATATCTATTTTGGAAAAACAAAATGGTATTTTTGGAATCCTCTCGTTAAGATCTATCAAACAAGAACCGTGTTATAAACGAAATTTAAAAGTAAAAATTGACAAAATTTCAGCATGTATTCTCACAATGAAATTTCACTGCTGGGGAACATTCATTGTCTTTCCAAATAGATTACCTTAGATTACTTTCAAATTCAAGCATTAAAAATGAAAATTTGAGGAACAATATCAAAAAAGTAGAGTACTGAAACTCACTAAGAGGCCTGAAATCCCAAATTGATAGCTACAAAATGACAAAATTATGTCAACATATTCATTGCTTTCAGATAGTAAAATTTCAGTTTTGGGCAGTGAACAGTGATTTTTTCCGGTAGTTCAATTTCTTTTAAAAAGAGTTTAGCCAACCACCACTACTACAACCACTACAAGCATAAAACAATCATTTGGAAGAAAAAAAGATAGAAAAAGAAAACTAAGAGAAATTTTAAAAAAGAAGCAGATGTCATCGAATCACTTCTCCGATCAACTCGGAGGGACCATCTGAGATTTATGGTGATTTTTGTGAATTTTTTTTTCGAATTATTGAAGGATTTTTGGCACTTTCAAACTCTAGATCGTGATTCAAGTTTTTGAACCTCCAGATCTGGTTTTTTGGTCTTCAAATCTCCTCTAAGGGTATCGAAACTACCTGTACAAGAGTTCTTGGACCTCCATTGGTTGATTTGAGTCTCCTTGGATTGCAGCGCAAACCCTAGCAGTGCCGACTGTGTTTTTTTTTCCTGATCGCGGCGCAAACCCTAGCAGCGCTGACTGTTTTTCTTGATTGCGGAGCAAACCCTAGGTGCCGATTTCCCCTCATATGCATGTTTCGGTCCTCGTAGACTTGTTTTGACCTTCCTTCTTCGGATTCGACTCGATTCGCTGGTTTTTGGTCAACGACAGTTCTTTGCTTCAGCTTTGGTTGGTTGCTTTGCTTCAGATCTGGTTGGTCGCTTGGATTTGAGTTCGATTTCATGTTTTTGGTGGTTGATTAAGGATTTTCAGTTCAATTTAGGGATTCCAGTCTGTTTTGGGGATTTTGATGCTCGATTTGGATTTGAATTTCTGTGCAATCTTGGATGTGCTGCTCAATTTGGGATTTGATGCTCGATTTTGGGCTTTGATGCTCAATTTTGGATCTCTATTTGAGCAACAATTTTGGATTTGCTGCTCGATTTTGGGGATTTGATGCTCAATTTGGGGATTTGGCTTGTTTGGTTTTTTGGTTAGCTTCCTTTGCATTTTCCCCGATTTGTGACATGTTCACGACCGGTGGTTTGCTCTTCTTTGGATTGGGTCTCCTCTCATCTGCTTGGTTTCCTATAGCTACAGTACAGACTTCTTCAGATGCTTTCCATATTTAGCTTAGCGAGCTTGTTCGTACCTTGCGTCAGATTTTGCCTCTCTCTTCTACTACAACCTTATAGCTAATTCGGGTAATATTGCCTATGCGGCTATTACTTCTCCATCGTGGATCATTGATTCAGGCACAAGTTCTCATATGACTAGTAATCTTTCTCTTTTCTCTTGTTTGACTCCTTTTAAGCATCACATAGTCTTAACTAATGGCTCCTCTCGACCGGTTCATGGGCAAGATATCCTTTATCTTTCTCCTTCTTTAGCATTACCTTCTACTCTTTATATTCCTTATTTTCTTTTTAACTTGCTTTCGGTTAGTCAACTCACTAAATCTATGCATTGTTCAATTACCTTTTCTCCTATTTCTGGTGTCTTTCAGGACCTCAAGACCAAGAACATAATTGCTTCAGAACATGAGAAGAACGAAATCTATTATCTTGACATTGACTCTAATTATCCTTCACATACTTCATCTGCTTTAAATGCTACCACTTCACCTCTTCAGTGACGCTTTTGCTTAGACTATCCTTCACCAGCTAAGCTTAAGTTAGCCATCCCCAACTTACCTCCTGCGTCCCGTTTCGAATGTGAAGCATGCCAATTGGGCAAGCATCACCATAGTTCCTTTCCCAGTAATAGCCATCCTCATCAGTCCACGTCCTTCGATTTGGTTCATACAGATATCAGGGGTCCTTCTCGCACTCCAAGTACTAGTGGATACTCTTACTTTGTTATCATTGATGATGACTACACTCGTATGACTTGGCTTTTTTTTGTTGAAACACCAGTTTGAATTGCCTCACGCCCTCTCTACATTCTACAATGAAATTTTTACGCAATTTGGCAAGCGCATTAAAGTTATTTGATCTGATAATGCATTAGAATATGCAATCTACTGTTACTTCTTTTTGTGTCACTCGTGGTATTATTCATCAGACGACTTGTGCTCACACGTCACAACAAAATGGCAGCAACGCAAGCACCGTCATCTGCTCGATGTTGCTCGGACCTTATTGTTTCATGCCCACTTTCCTAAACACTTTTGGAATGATGCCGTCCTTACTGCTTATTATCTGATTAATCGCATGCCTTCTGTTGTCTTCGTTGGGTGTATATAGTCAAGTATCTTTCAGATGGTTTTGTTGAGCGTCTCAAGGCGCGTTTGGTTGCTAAGGGCTATACTCAAACCTACGGCGTTGATTACTTGGAAACCTTTTCTCCTGTGGCTCGCCTTAACTCTATTCGGATTTTTTTATCCGTTGCTGTTAGTCGTTCTTGGCCATTATATCAGCTTGGCATTAAGAATGTCTTCCTCTGCGGTGATCTTCAAGAAGAGGTGTTAAGTTAAGGGTATTATTGTATTTTTAGTATTTCTTGGTCTTATTATAAATAACAAGTGATAGGATGAAAACCCTAGTTTTGTGTGCTCTCATTCATTGTTATTTTCATCATCTCTTTCTCTTTTTCTTTCCCACTCTCTGCAATAATTCTAACATGGTATCAAAACATGATCCTATGTAAATTTCTTAGCAATCCTTCTTCCTCTTTTTCGTTTTTGTTTCTCCTAAAATTTCTGATTTCGAAACTGTATAGAAAAAAAAATGCAAAAAAAAAAAAAATATACCTTGATGATCGTCTAGCTCTCAACAATCGATTTGTGATTTTTTTAAAATTTTTCCATGATTGTTTCATAGTTTTTCCCAATTTTTACAAATTTCGGCGCCGCTAGGGTTTTTCGTCGTTTCTCGCGATTGCGCCTTTTGCTGCTTCAATTGATGATCGGTCTCTACTCCATGGGTGCCGACTCAGTGTGTTAGGGGCTAGAATCAATTCTCTTTGATGTTTTGGGTTGATTTCAAGATCGGGTGGAGTTTTTTGCCGATTCGGTAGGTTGCGCTGTTCGCGCCTGGTTTTTTCTCGGCTTGATTTGGCTCTGTTTGGCTGCGTTTTGTCTACTTCAAAGGCTTCTTTGGCTTGGTTGCAGATTCCAGCTATTTCTTAGGTTGTTTTTCGGCTTTGCTGCGATTAGTATGAGATTCCAGACTTTATTGGTACTCTAGTGGTTCGAGTCTACTTGGTTTGCATCTGTTTACAGTTCATTACTCCCATCCGTTTCATTTTGCTTGTTCTTGGTCTTCCATAGTCATGTCTGATACAGGAAAGCCTTCTAGTAGTCATGTAGACACTTGATTGACTCGTTCAGGGACTCTTACTGATAATCCGTTCCTTCAAATTAGTCATGTCAAGCTGGGTGGCAACAACTATTTAATTTGGTCTTGTTCCTGCAGTTTGGCCATCGCTGCTCGCGGTATGTCTGGGTATATCACTGGTGAAACCACCCAGCCCACTGTCATTGGTTCTTCTCGCACACGCTGGATAGAGGAAAATGCACTCGTTATGTCCTGGCTGTTACACTCTATGCAGCC